>WNWK01011132.1:0-66192 GCA_009830355.1 Cherax destructor | reverse complement strand
GCTCAGTTCTGGTCTCCATATTACAGAATGGACATAAATTCGTTAGAAAACATTCAGCGTAGAATGACTTAATTAATACAGCATTAGAAATCTAACTTACGAAGAAAGATTGAAGACCCTTAAATTACATTCTTCCTGAAGTTCTATGACATCTATGTTTGAATCAATTATCCTACCTATCTTCGTGTCGTCGGCGAATTTGCTCATATCACTAGTAATTCCCTCGTCAAGGTCATTGATCTATATTATAAATAACAACGGGCCTAAGACTGATCCCTGAGGAACACCACTTGTTACAAGTCCCCATTCGGATTTAACCCCATTTATGCACACTCTCTGCTTCCTATTGGTGAGCCATGACTCGATCCATGACAGCACTTTTCCCCCAATGCCATGAGCTGCCACTTTATTTAACAGTCTCTGGTGCGGTACTCTATCAAAAGCCTTACTAAAGTCTAAATACACAATATCGAATTCTTTTTCGTGATCAACAGCCTCAAAAGCTTTACTGAAGAAGGTTAATAAATTAGATAGGCAGGAATGGCCCCTCGTGAATCCATGCTGAGTATCATTAATCAAATTATGGTTATCTAGATGGCTTCTAATAATATCAGCTATAATTGACTCTAGTAATTTGCCTACAATTGAGGTCAGGCTTATTGGGCGGTAATTTGACGGTAGTGACTTGTCCCCTGCTTTAAAAATAGGAATTACATTAGCCATCTTCCACATATCAGACACTACATCTGTTTGAAGAGATAAATTAAAAATATTACGTAATGGTTCACAGAGTTCCATTTTGCATTCCTTAAGAACCCTTGCAAAAAGCTCATCAGGACCCGGCGATTTATTTTATTTCAGTCGGTCTAGTTGTTTCATAATCATTTCGCTAGTGACTGTGATATTACATAATCTATCTTCTTCTGGGCCTCTGTAAAAATTAATTACTGTGATATTATTAGTGTCTTCCTGTGTGAAAACCGAGAGAAAATAATTATTAAAAAATAGAGCACATATTATTCTCCTTGTCAGTAAGATGCCCAGAGTTATTTTTAAGGGGACCTATCTTATCCCTAACTTTTGTTCTATAAACCTGGAAAAAACTTTTTGGGTTAGTTTTTAAATCCCTAGCAACTTTAATTTCATAGTCCCGTTTAGCTTTTCTTATCCCCTTTTTAATGTCCCTCTTAATGTCAGTATAATGATTTATAAGATGACCCTCACCTCTTTTTATGCGCCTATAAATTCCTTTCTTCTGCCCTAAAAGATATTTGAGCCTATTATTCATCCATTTTGGGTCATTTCTACTTGATCTAATTTCTTTATACGGGATAAATGTTCTTTGGGCAGCCTGTATAGTGTTAAGAAAACTATCATATTGATACCTCTCTTCGTTACCCCAGTCTACAGTTGATAAGTGTTCTCTAAGTCCATTATAATCTGCTAAGCGAAAATCTGGGACCGTTACTGAATTATCCCTACTATCATACATCCATTCAATGCTAAAGGTAATTGACTTGTGGTCGCTTGAGCCGAGTTCCTCTGTAATTTCTAAATTATTAACAAGGGTTTCCTTGCTTACCAGAACCAAGTCAAGTAGGTTATTTCCCTTGTAGGTTCTGTCACAAACTGCTTCAAAAAGCAATCCTGAACTACTTCTAAAAAGTCGTTAGATTCTAAATTCCATGTCAAGAAATTCCAATTAATCTGACTAAAGTTAAAGTCCCTAAATTACTACGTTATCGTGCCTTGTGGCCTTAACAATTTCCTCCCAAAGTAGTCTCCCTTGTTCCCTATCTAAGTTTGGAGGACGGTAAATCACGCCTAAAATAAATTTTTCTCACCCCTCTGAAAATTCTATCCAGACAGACTCTGTGTGTGTTATTTCAGACTTTATACCCGTTTTTATGCAACAATTTAAATGATCACGGACATAGAGTGCCACCTCACCCCCCCTTCCCGATACTTCTGTCTACTTGGAAAAATTTAAAACCCTGAATGTGACATTAGCAGGCATGTCCCAATTTTTCATATTAAACTATGTCTCAGTTATTGCAAAAACATTAATATTACCCGTACTTGCAACTAATCTCAACTCGTCCATCTTATTCCTAGCACTACGACTATTGGTGTAATATACATTTAAAGACCCTCCTTTCTCTTTACCCTTCCTGCTCATTTCTGTTTTTCCACTATACCTATTACTGTCCTTGTCATCTAGTGCCACTGGCTTTCCAGTATCCACCTTATTCTGCCTATTACTAGTTCTCCTAGAACTTATAATATTACTACACTGGGACTTCACTGTTTCCCCCCCAAAACCCATACCACTAACTATATCTAGTTTAAAGCCCTAACAGCTCCCTCCACTGCAGTTGCCAGTGCCCCCACCCCAGACCTGGATAAGTGAACCCCATCCCTGGCATACATGTTTTTTCTGCCATAGAAGAGGTCCCAGTTGTCAATGAATTTTACTGCATTTTCCTTACAGTATTTGTCCAGCCAGCAATTGACACCAATTGCCCTGGACAACCATTCATTTCCAACTCCTCTCCTTGGCAAAATACCACATATGACAGGGTTCCCACCCTTCTTCCTAATTATGTCTATTGCTGACCTAAACCTGCTAGTCAGGTCCTCACTCCTACGTCTGCCAACATCGACTGCGTGTCTTAAACTCTCGTTTATTACATCATTAGGCGCACACTTTGCCCAGTGATGAATCCTGATTTTTTAATAAAAGTCCCTAGCATCTGTGTGCCATAATTCTATATTACTTTGTTCAATGTAGATGGAACGGTTGTGTGAGATTCAGGAAGTCACAACCAGAAGGCACTTACCACGAGGATGAGGAAGCTGGGCCGCACCCAGGAAGAAAGTCACTGTCACTGACAGTAGTAGAGACGACACCTTCATCTTGATCAGTGTTATCTGTGCCACCACAGTCAAGTCTCGCGGAGATAAAGTAGAAAAAACACTATTAACATCATGTGTTCACTAATCGTAGACTTAGGAAATTATACACGTTGATTGAATTGTATAATTTATACGAACACAAAATATAAAGTGGATGCTATGCAATACTTTTACACTTTGTAAATTCACAATCCAGTAAAAAAAAGGAATAGAATGAATTATGTAGCATTAACTAGTACAGAACCTTTCATCTTGATGCAGGCGAGGGGCTCCTGTTCCAAGGAAGTGAACTCATCATCTCTTTCCATGGATCAAACCTGATTGCCTCCCATTCTTTTGCACAGTTTTTAATAAAATATTATCAAAAGGAAGCGCTAAACCTTCAAGGGTAATAAGATAATTATCCTTCAAAGTATCAAATAAAGGACATCAGCACATTTATAAAATATCGTATGAAAGATCTTTTGTTTGATAACTTCTTTGAGTCACTAGATAGTTAAGAAAGTATTAGCCATCTTATTCCACTTGTAAAGCACAGGACACGACCTATGGCAAAGCAATCCTAGGCCTTAATAATGTTGCAAGAATTACCGATATGTTAGCTAAAAGGTCAAAGATCCAGGAAAGCGAAACGTTGCTACAATAAACTGTCACATTAGTCGCACTTGTGTCCTTTTAACAGGTAATCCCACTGGGAAGAGTCAGTTTAATAATTTTAGGTTTGTCTTCCGCCGAATCGGGTAGGAGTAGCACAGTGTGACACAGGAGTAGCACAGTGTGACACAGGAGTAGCACAGTGTGACACAGGAGTAGTACAGCGTGACACAGGAGTAGTACAGTGTGACACAGGAGTAGTACAGTGTGACACAGGAGTAGCACAGTGTGACACAGGAGTAGTACAGTGTGACACAGGAGTAGCACAGTGTGACACAGGAGTAGTACAGTGTGACACAGGAGTAGCACAGTGTGACACAGGAGTAGCACACTGTGACACAGGAGTAGCACAGTGTGACACAGGAGTAGCACAGTGTGACACAGGAGTAGCACAGTGTGACACAGGAGTAGTACAGCGTGACACAGGAGTAGTACAGTGTGACACAGGAGTAGTACAGTGTGACACAGGAGTAGTACAGTGTGATACAGGAGTAGCACAGTGTGACACAGGAGTAGCACAGTGTGACACAGGAGTAGCACAGTGTGGCACAGGAGTAGTACAGTGTGACACAGGAGTAGTACAGTGTGACACAGGAGTAGCACAGTGTGACACAGGAGTAGCACAGTGTGACACAGGAGTAGCACAGTGTGACACAGGAGTAGCACAGTGTGACACAGGAGTAACACAGTGTGACACAGGAGTAGCACAGTGTGACACAGGAGTAGCACAGTGTGACACAGGAGTAGCACAGTGTGACACAGGAGTAGCACAGTGTGACACAGGAGTAGCACAGTGTGACACAGGAGTAGCACAGTGTGACACAGGAGTAGCACAGTGTGACACAGGAGTAGCACAGTGTGACACAGGAGTAGCACAGTGTGACGCAGGAGTAGCACAGTGTGACACAGGAGTAGCACACTGTGACGCAGGAGTAGTACAGTGTGACGCAGGAGTAGCACAGTGTGACACAGGAGTATCACAGTGTGACACAGGAGTAGCACAGTGTGACACAGGAGTAGCACAGTGTGACACAGGAGTAGCACAGTGTGACACAGGAGTAGCACAGTGTGACACAGGAGTAGCACAGTGTGACACAGGAGTAGCACAGTGTGACACAGGAGTAGCACACTGTGACCAGGAGTAGTACAGTGTGACCAGGAGTAGCACAGTGTGACACAGGAGATAGCACAGTGTGACCAGGAGTAGCACAGTGTGACACAGGAGTAGCACAGTGTGACACAGGAGTAGCACAGTGTGACACAGGAGTAGCAAGTGTGACACAGGAGTAGCACAGTGTGACACAGGAGTAGCACAGTGTGACACAGGAGTAGCACAGTGTGACACAGGAGTAGCACAGTGTGACACAGGAGTATCACAGTGTGACACAGGAGTAGCACAGTGTGACACAGGAGTAGCACAGTGTGACACAGGAGTAGCACAGTGTGACACAGGAGTAGCACAGTGTGACACAGGAGTAGCACAGTGTGACACAGGAGTAGCACAGTGTGACACAGGAGTAGCACAGTGTGACACAGGAGTAGCACAGTGTGACACAGGAGTACACAGTGTGACACAGGAGTAGCACAGTGTGACGCAGGAGTAGCACAGTGTGACACAGGAGTATCACAGTGTGACACAGGAGTAGCACAGTGTGACGCAGGAGTAGCACAGTGTGACGCAGGAGTAGCACAGTGTGACACAGGAGTAGCACAGTGTGACACAGGAGTAGCACAGTGTGACGCAGGAGTAGCACAGTGTGACACAGGAGTAGCACAGTGTGACACAGGAGTAGCACAGTGTGACACAGGAGTAGCACAGTGTGACACAGGAGTAGCACAGTGTGACACAGGAGTATCACAGTGTGACACAGGAGTAGCACAGTGTGACGCAGGAGTAGCACAGTGTGACACAGGAGTATCACAGTGTGACACAGGAGTAGCACAGTGTGACGCAGGAGTAGCACAGTGTGACGCAGGAGTAGCACAGTGTGACACAGGAGTAGCACAGTTTGACACAGGAGTAGCACAGTTTGACATAGGAGTAGCACAGTGTGACACAGGAGTAGCACAGTGTGACGCAGGAGTAGCACAGTGTGACGTAGGAGTAGCACAGTGTGACACAGGAATAGAACAGTGTGACACAGGAGTAGCACAGTGTGGCATAGGAGTATCACAGTGTGACACAGGAATAGCACAGTGTGACACAGGAGTAGCACAGTGTGGCATAGGAGTATCACAGTGTAACCCAGGAGTAGCACAGTGTGACACAGGAGTAGTACAGTGTGACACAGGAGTAGCACACTGTGACACAGGAGTAGCACAGTGTGACCCAGGAGTAGCACACTGTGACGCAGGAGTAGCACAGTGTGACACAGGAGTAGCACAGTGTGACACAGGAGTAGCACAGTGTGACACAGGAGTAGCACAGTGTGACACAGGAGTAGCACAGTGTGACACAGGAGTAGCACAGTGTGACGCAGGAGTAGCACAGTGTGACACAGGAGTAGCACAGTGTGACACAGGAGTAGCACAGTGTGACACAGGAGTAGCACAGTGTGACACAGGAGTAGCACAGTGTGACACAGGAGTAGTACAGTGTGACACAGGAGTAGCACAGTGTGACACAGGAGTAGCACAGTGTGACACAGGAGTAGCACAGTGTGACACAGGAGTAGTACTTGTACTACATATGTTTCTTATTAACATTTCCTGAATTATTTATAATCTTGTCAATACGATTTCACGAGTCGTTGGCCAAATTCTGTCATAAATGAAATTAAGAGATTTAAAAAAATACAATAGTGAAGAACAAATCCACAAGAATGATTAAGTAAAAAATGCAGTAGCACTCTGTGTTTAGAAAGTGGTATTGTAACACAATAATCATAAACAGTTCTGTCAGATATGCGTACCGAGGAGTGTCTGAAGAAGGAGGAATTTATACTCTTGATATCAGCCTGAGTGTTCTCTCGATCATTACATAATAAAGCACCAGATATTAGGAAGAATGCAATTCCATATTACACACGCCGAGGCAGCACACACCAGTCACAATTGATGAAATACAGTCGATATACAACGACCACGAAACTGATTGGCACAGTCCAGACTCATACATCCATACGCAGAGCAATAACAGACAGGCCAGACGACGACGCCTAGCTATGGTATGTAGTGTGTGTAAATGACAGGTATTTTAAGTGTATTTTATAGGTGCTGCTTGTTTAGCTCTCTTTAGCTCGCTTTGTATTAGATATACATCACACAAACGATTTTCCTGCAAGTTATCTTAGCAACAATACCAGTTGGTCCTTAGTCACCAGGATAGGTGATTCTCCTGCGAAATGGTGGCTAACTAGGTGTTGGGGATGTCTGACGTTTCAGAGTATGGACGGCCTGAGGTTTCCTTGCTTATAGGAACAGCCCAAACCTCACAATCTCTCCTACGTCGGGTTGGCATAATATTAGCCAGCCCGAGGTATGGGGTTGTGCCAAACCTATAGAAGCCAGTGGTCTCATATTTACTCTCTCCAAACTCCATCCACTATTAGGGACAAATTAAGGAAGAGACATGTGGTAATTCCTCGACGTAGTAAACACTATGTACTTACGAATGAAGATGTGTGACACATAATTTGTATTGTAACAGAGGCGATGATTGCTGTATGAAATATTATTCGCTATGTTTTTATTAAAGACCTGATATTAAATATGCAAAGGAAGTTACGCTGTTTCTGATCCTCCTCGCTGACGAAGAACAAATACTGTTATATATGCATTTCTTTAATCTCATTTTTTCTCTCTGTCTTTCTAAAACAACGAATAGTGATCAACACTGTCAAGAATGTAAATATGTAAATGGATGGAGCTGTCTTGATTCGGAAAGGATTTATTACATAAAATGACTGTTTGGGACTTCTTGTGTTTTGAGCGATGGAATTGTTACATAGGTCAATTTCCTTGATGACAAGCCTGGCGTGTTCAGTTCTTTAGATGGCCATTGGTGTTACGTTGCAGAGTACAGGAATTGTCGCCCCCTCCCATCCGTTCTCGCTCCCTTTCTCTCTCTCTCTCTCTCTCTCTCTTTTTATGCAGGGTTCTACAAGGTTAGGATTAGGATTCCTAACTTTATTTGCAAGCTTAGAGCTGTTCCCTACATCAGCTCATTTGGAAGCATATTTATTATGAGATATATAAGTAGTGAATAGGATGACGTTTCAGCCATCTGTAGGCCAGTGAATTTATTTGGTCAACTGATGTATTTCGTTGATGTCATTATGCTGTACGAACATGTTCCAGATTCTAGTCATCCTAGAAAGAAATGATCTCAGATGAAGTGATGTTCTGGAGAAGGTTACAGTCAGAGTGTGGTTGCTGTTTGCTGCCCGTCTTGTGGTGTAGAAGCTCACTTCTCACTGTCCTCGGAGTGGAACCAAGTGTGGTATTTTGACAATATTGGCCTTGTTCATAACTGTAAGGGACCTAGATGTTGAAGACTGCTGAAATGACAGATCTGTCCAGGATGGGTCCAGGCGAGAGACGACCAGTCTTACTCTATTCTCTATTCTGTCAAGAAGTCGCATATGATATGGATGGGGTGTGTGGCAATCCAAGAAAATGGAGAATACTCAAGAGCAAGAGACCGGAAGTGATCAAGAAAAAGAGAGCGAGAAACAGCCGTAGGCAGGAGAGCTTTGGCGCACGGCAGGAGAGGAGGACAGACACGAACCATCGGAACCTTCCAAGGGGAAAGGGAAAAGTCAGACGCTAAATGAAAGTACAAGGGAGGCAACTGGAGAGAAGACCGGCGTGAAGACAAAGAAAACGGTAGGAATAAACAGGGGCGCCAAACAAATAACGGGCTTCTACTAACGTCTGAGACCAACACGAAGGTCATGGGAGCGGACAAAGTAACGAAGGCAATGAGCATCAAGACGATCGGCTAAGGAAGGAACATTCGCCTCAACATAGAGGCTTTCAACAGGGAATGAACGAAAGGCACCAAGGCATAAACGTAGACCTTGATGATGAAGGGGATCTAACTTAGAAAAAGTTTTAGGAGAAGCCGCAGAATAGACTTGGTCGCCATAATCCAGCTTGGACAAGACTAGGGTGGAATGCCAACGGAGGAGAGTCTGGCAATCTGCTCCCCATGAACGATGCGCAAAATTTTAAGGAGATTCAGCCAACCATGGCAAGCTGCCTTCAAAGAGGAAATGTGAGGTTTCCATGTCAACCAGCGATCGAAGAGAAGGCCAAGAAACTTGACCGTATCACATTCTGAGATACGTGAGCCGAGTAGATACAATGGAATATCTGGAACAAGAGGACGTCTAGTGAATGAAATGAAATGGGTTTTCGTACTAGAAAATTTAAAGCCATGAGAAGTGGCACAATGGGAAACACAGTCAATCGCATCCTGAAGGAAGGCCGCTACCAGGCGACAGTCAGCGCCTGCGTAAGGTATAGCGAAGTCATCCACATAAAGTGATAATCAAATATGCGGTAGATGAACGGAAAGTAGGTCATTTATAGCCAAGAGTAAAAGGGTAGTACTAAGGACACAACGTTGTGGGACCCCCTCGGCCTGAACAAAGTCTGAGGAAAGCGAGGCACCAACACGGACACGAAAATGTCTTTCAGACAAGAAAGCAGCAAGGAAGGTTGGTAGATTACCGCAGAGGCCTAAGGAGTGGGCCTGGGCTAAGATGTTATACCTCCAAGTGGTGTCATATGCCAACTCAAGCTCAAAAGAGACTGCTAGGACGGAATGTTTATTAGCAAAGGCATTTCGCATATACGTATCTTAGTGGAGCAAGGGGTCCAAAGAAGAGCGGCCCTTGCGAAAGCCATATTGGCGAGGAGAAAAACTATTGCGAGTCTCGAAATACCATATCATACTTCTATTCACCAATCGTCCCATTACCTTGCAGACTACACTGGTCAGAGCAATGGAACGATAGTGAGAGGTATCAAGCTCCGAGGTGCCTAGTTTGCGAAATAGGAGTACAATGGCAGATTTCCATTGTTGAGAGAGAACCCCTCGTGTCCAAATAAGATTGAAAAGGCGTAAAAGGACTGCAAGGGCTGTAGAATGCAGATGCTGTAGCATACGGATATGAATATTTTCGGGTCCAGCTGCCAATGACAGGCAAGCGGAAAGCATGGACTCTAGCTCTAAGAGAGTAAAAGGAACGTTATGTGGCTCCATCCCATTAGAAGAAAAATCCAAGGCAATTGCTCCCTGGCAGACTAAGAAGCGAGAAACGAAGGACAAAAGTGAAGCCCTTGGGAGACACGGACAAGATAGTTCCCGATTTCCATGGCAACCTCAAGAGGTTCCACAACACTAACATCAGCAACCTGCAAAACGGAAGCTGGGTCCGGAGTGTACTTGCCACACAACTTCCGTACCTTCTTCCAAATCGCAAAAACAGGGAAAGTCGAGGTAACAGTAGAAACGTAGTCTTGCCAACAAGTGAGCTTAGCGTTGCGTATGACGCGGCGAGCGACTGCCCTTGCTCGCTTAAAATCCAAAAGAAGATCTGCAGTACGATTATTTCGATAATGACCCCACGCAGCACGTTTCAAATGCACTGCACGAGCACACGCAGGAGACCACCAAGGCACGCATGTCTGAGAATATTTCCCTGAGGTTTGAGAAATAGAACGTGAAAAACTGCAGTCAAAACTAAGGTCGAAAACTGGTGCACCAGCTCATCAATAGAGGACGAAGGGTCCTCACTTAAGTGGTAAGATAAGATTATAAGCCAGCGGGGGCTACGAGGCGGTCGGGAATACATAGTAGAAGTAAGAATAATAGGAAAGTGATCACTGTCGTGCAAATCCAGGAGAAGAGACCAAACGTAATCAAGGGCAATTGACGAGGAGCAGATAGAAAGATCAATGCAAGATCCGTAACTTCGGGATAAGGATTGGCTCTGAGGGTCGGGCCAGTCGGGCCTGTGCAGGAAGAGGGCCTGGGCTCGGACGCAGGACTGAGAGAGGCGAGGGAATATCATGCAGTCGTGTGTCACAACAGTTGCCTCCCGAACCGACTCTCACGTACTCTCCCTCTCTCAAGGACCCCCTCCTCTGACTCCCCCGCTGGCTCCCCT
The DNA here is from genome assembly GCA_009830355.1 of Cherax destructor. Taxonomy (NCBI): domain Eukaryota; kingdom Metazoa; phylum Arthropoda; class Malacostraca; order Decapoda; family Parastacidae; genus Cherax; species Cherax destructor. The sequence continues at coordinate 55,504 of WNWK01011132.1, read as the reverse complement.
CTACCGCCCTCTACCAAACAACCTCCACGCTATCTCCCTCCCTCTCGCCCCCTTCCACGAGAGACTGAGTGCGAGAGTCAAAATGAGTGGGAGCACCCTCATTTAAAACATGAAGAGGATGAGAAGTGAGAAGAGTCTCTAACTGATCACCACGAGAGTCACAGTGGGACCCTCCCCAAAGAAGATGGGCGGCGGCAGAGAAGAGATCAAGAACACAACATCCGAGATACAGAATGCACGGGAAAGGGAGAGATATAGAGAGCAAACTGTATACCACCTGGGTAAATAAATATGGACTGCATTATAATGCAGCAGAAAATGAACAAAGACCTGTTGAAACGGTATACCAAAGTTCACAAGAAGTGCAGTATCATTAAAAGATTCATCAGGAAAGGGATCAGAAGAATGCAAAAGCACATAGCCCGAAATGGGACGGATAACAGCTGAACAAACTTTAGGCTCTTGTAACCCGACGCATACTGGGAAAACTGGGAGAGCAACACCTGGAGCTCTCCCAGATTACCCCTGAGGCCAAGAATATTCCATTGTAAATAAGTCACTATTCACAAAGATAGGTATGCCAACAATGAGAAACGATAAAATCTACTGGCTAGTAGGGTCAGTCAACGTGTGGAGGCAACGGAAAGCATGTACGCAAGAAGGAATCGGAATGCTGTGAAGGAAAAGATTGCTGCGAGGGTCGTGAAAAATAAGAAGGGGCATAAGGAGGCGCACCATTGTCTGTCAAGGGTTTCGTCTCCGCAATATAGTCGGAGATATAGTCAAGTGTTCCAGCGGATAAGGAAGATGCTAATACCATGACTTCAGAAACAGGTGAGGTAGAGCAAGAAGAGATTGGGTAGACTGTGGAAGGAACCAAAGAGGTCTGAGAGGGAAGGGGAGTATGAACCAGGGAGATGCGCCGGCGTAGACAGAAGAGTCCTGCAGTGAAACAGGAGAGGAAGAAGGCTGGAAGGGGACTGGGGAAGAGGTCTGGGGGAGAACAGGAGAAGAGGAATAAGAACATAAGAAAGGAGGAACACTACAACAGGCCTACTGGCCCATACTTGGCAGGTCCATGTCAAAACCAACCCACAAACAAAAATATTTGTCCAACCTATCCCTATCCAAAGAACAAACCCCAAACCCCCCCCCCAACAATTGTGCAAGTCCCGTTCAAATCCAACCCTTCTCACTCACAAGAAAACAGAAATAAGGAACACTGTAGCAAGCCATCTGCTCCACGCTAGGCAGGTCCCCATAAAACCCAAAACTAACCCCACAAACAAAAACTCCTACCCACCCCATCTACTCCATCCATGGAATATGCTTTGATAATCAAGGCACTATAAAACAGGGTACTGGAAGAGATGGAGCACCTGGTCCATCACAAGAGCACCAAAGAAGCTGAAGCACCTGGTCCATCACCAGGGCACTGAATAAGCCGAAGCACATGACCCATCACCAGGGCGTTGAAGGAGATGAAGCACCTGGTCCATCACCAAGGTATTAAAGGAGCTGAAGCACCTGGTCCATCACCAGGGTACTGAGGGAGCCAAAGCACCTGATCCATCACCAGGGCACTGAATGAGCCTAAGTACTTGGTCCATCACCAGGGCACTGAATGAGCCTAAGCACCTGGGCCATCACCAGGGCACTGAGGGAGCCAAAGCACCTGGTTCATCACCAGGGCACTGAATGAGCCGAAATAACTGGTCCATCACCAGGCCGTTGAAGGAGCAGAAACACCTGGTCCATCACCAGGGAACTGAGGGAGCCGAAGCACTTGGTCCATCACCAGGGTACCGTTGGAGCCGAAGCACCTGGTCTTTCACCAGAGCACTGATGGAGCCAAAGCACCTGGTCCATCACCAGGGCACTGAATGAGCCGAAGCACTACAAGAGGTATTACTTCTTACAGTCTGAACCAATATTAACAAGGCCTGAACATATCGTACCTAGCATGAGGGACTGATCACCTAAAATTATTCTCAGTACTGGATAAATAAAACCTGTGAGTTAGAAAGGGGGCGAGAACTAGGTACCGAGACCGGAAAGGAAAACTGTTGGGGAATTTTAAGCACCAGAGGAATGCGAAGAGACTTGGGCTTAGGAGACAGGTTCAACTTCGCAGGTGATAGGCGCGAAGAAGGTGCATGTGTGCGAGGCGTCGCAGACTGAGAAACTAGCGGGCGAGAAGATGAAAAAGTAGATGTAGAAAGAGGTAAGGAGGTGGGGGTTTCAGAGGGTAAAACCGCAAAAGAATTAGAGAAGGGGTGACCCCAGAAGACACGTCACCGGAGGAGCTGGTAGGCGGGGGCACCACCAAGGTTAGAGGTCTCCTAGCTACTCGAGAATAAGGAACACGAGGAAGATTTCCTTGAAGTCAGACCCGAGAGACAGCCATAGCATAAGTAAGGCCTTCGCTCTCCTTTAGACAAAGGATTTCAAGTTCATTAAGATAGACCTGACATTAAGATAAGATAAGATAAGATTTTTTTAACCCCGGAGGGTTAGCCACCCAGGATAACCCAAGAAAGTCAGTGCGTCATCGAGGACTGTCTGTCTTATTTACATTGGGGTCCTTAATCTTGTTCCCCAGGATGCGACCCACACCAGTCGACTAACACCTCAGGTACCTATTTGTTGCTAGGTGAACATGAAGGGACCCCAATGGAAATAAGTCACTCTGTCTGACTTTTTGGGTTATCCTAGGTTCTCTACACATATGCTGCTATGTATGATAATGTATGTAAATGTATTTGTGTATACCTGAATAAACTTACTTACTTACTTACTTACTTAACAGGTGTAAGGAAACACGTCGAAATGTTTCCACCCACCGGGAATCGAACCCGGGCCCTCCGTGTGTGAAGCGAGAGCTCTAGCCACCAGGCCACCGGGCGAGTTTCGTTGCATTTAAGACAAGTGGAGGGAAAACTGCAAGATGTATCGGTATGATCTGCGGCACCGCAGACCGGACACCCCGCCGCAGACCTGCAGTATTTAGCTGGTTGTCTGAAGCGCCAACAATTTTGACACTGTTGGGATGTAGGGATCACTTTATGGACCCCTAGGCAATGTTCTGCGATATAAACAGAGAACGGGAGTTTACGAGAAAGGTTAAGCGGGCGATGTTACTGGGAAAGCGCCTCCGCCCGCGAGCGGGCAGGACATATGTATCCACTTTGAGAATCGGAAGATCCTGAAGGGCTAATTGCTCTAAACTATCGTCACCGCAAGACAGAAAAATCACACTGTACAATGGTACGTGGTAAGACCACCGTACCACTGCAAGAACTGAGAGTAGCATACTTGTGAACTGTGATAGAGACGATATCAGTGGAAGTAAGATTGGAAAGATCTTACTTCCACGGGCAGTATGAGCTTGGCCTGCGATCTGAACTGTAACGATGCGCACACCACTCTGAAGAGCGTGAAAGGATATATATTTTGGCCAACATGTCGTAAAAGACCTTTACCGATACTGTGGCCTGAAAGATAATCAGTTGGAGACGTCGGTTGCAAGGAAAATAATTTGGTCCACTGTGTACTTGTAAACATGGTGCATAAAGGAAGTGGATGTCGTGTAGGTCGTTTCTGGGTGGAATGAGCAGAAATCAAAGGACCGTCGTCAGCAAATGGTCTGGAACGTTTAGGCTTAGGATTGAAGGCGGCCCGACCTGAGGCAGGTGGGTGATCCAAAAACCGTCGCACCGTATTTGGGGAAGCCGGATGCATAGTTAAAAACGTGCAAGGGGCAGAGGCACTAGAAGAAATGGGCGGAGCCTCGGCACCTGGAGCAGGTGACGAAGTGTCACCAGCAGGAGGTACAGGGGTACGGGAAAAGTCTGGAGAATGGTCCAATAACGAAGCCGGGTCAGAACAGGATGCGGTAACAAAAAGGGGCCTGGGAGGAGGATGGGGGTCATGGAACGAAGACTCCATGATGGTGGTACTTCTTTCTTATTATTTTAAGGAAAAAAAAAAGAAATAAGGAAAAGAAAATAGGAAGAGGGAGAGTTACTAGAAGGCATGAAAGGGCCGTAAGTTCCCCCTCTCGACACCGCCAGCAGTGCAGATGCAGCGTGGAAGCGTTCCATACCCTACCCTTCACGCCAGTAAACCAGCGCTCCGGGATACAACCTCACATCCACCGAGACACCCCGCTCCACCTCCTGGAAATCCGGGAAGGAAGCAGGGCGCCTCCAAATGATCCAGGTTCCACGGCAAACTACTCCACTCCAGAGGAACCCCACGGAGCGGGAGGAACCCCGACACACTTCCCCCTACCTAGAAACCTTAATGCCAGAGGGGAGGACCTCAGAGGCTACAAATTGAATGGGGGAGGAAAGGGGGAAAAAGTGAGATGGGGAGGATGGGATAGGTAAGGGGGGGATTGGGGGTAATTAGGTTCGGTCTGAGGAAGATGACCAAAAGGTTCAATTCTTCAGACCAAGAGCCTCTTTACCACGACAAGGAGCCCCCCTTAAAGAGGGTATAAGGTATTAAAGTCTTTTTTAATGAACCCAGTGCAAGAGACGTATAATACCAGAACTACAGAGGTACTGTGTACCAGAGTATGGTTAATATCAGAACAGCAGAGGTACTGTGTACCAGAGCATGGTTAATACCAGAACTACAGAGGTACTGTGTACCAGAGCCTGGTTAATACCAGAACAGAGGTACTGTGTACCAGGGCATGGTTAATACCAGAACTACAGAGGTACTGTGTACCAGAGCATGGTTAATACCAGAACTACAAAGGTACTGTGTACCAGAGCAAGGTTAATACCAGAACTACAGAGGTACTGTGTACCAGAGCCTGGTTAATACCAGAACAGAGGTACTGTGTACCAGGGCATGGTTAATACCAGAACTACAGAGGTACTGTGTACCAGAGTATGGTTAATACCAGAACAGCAGAGGTACTGTGTACCAGAGCATGGTTAATACCAGAACTTCAGAGGTACTGTGTACCAGAGCATGGTTAATACCAGAACTACACAGGTACTGTGTACCAGATCATGGTTAATACCAGAACTACAGAGGTACTGTGTACCAGAGCATGGTTAATACCAGAACTTCAGAGGTACTGTGTACCAGAGCATGGTTAATACCAGAACTTCAGAGGTACTGTGTACCAGAGCATGGTTAATACCAGAACTACAGAGGTACTGTGTACTAGACTTGTTAAGACGACTGAGAACAAGAAAAATACATGTTTTATTTGCCGATATATAACACTGTCAAGCCTAGAATTGAGGCAACAAAAGACGTTTTCATAAAGATTTGTTCAAAAGTCCACTAAAATATTTAAGCATAAAGCCCTATTATACACGGCTTCGTGAATTTATCAAAGAGGACAAGAAAAAAGATAATGTGTGGCTATTATTAGAATTATTAACATGTTTATCATTATTTATTATAATATTAATGGGGAAACCTGATATGGTATGCAGGTACAACAGCTTGGCTACTTCAATATTAAGGTAGGTGAAGTAATCTTAATAGTAATTCTTGACACTCAGCATTCAGAGCACATCGATAAGAAATTATTCAGAATAGTTGTGTTTTTATCTTCATCTGTAAGTGAGGTATTGTGGCTCTTTTGGAGGCCATAACATGCTCATGCTACACGAGTCCTGGTTAGCATGCTCATTGACTGCCACGAAACCTTTGAAAGCTGAGCTGGCAGCAGAATGCCCCAGAGGAAATCGAAACTCTTGATTAGTTATAAAATTATTCAGAGGATCTATATATGGGGTCAGGCAGTGGTTTACTCCATCCTGGTAATGGAGATCTGCATTCGATGTGTAGCAGGATTGGCAGGGACGGGAGTCGGGAAGTGATGGAATAGGATGACTGACGGCTTGCCGGGTAGGATGGTGGTTCCCTTTGCGAAGGGAGAGCCGAGGTCTGCCTCTACGAGCTCTGTTCTCATCGCATCCTTCACCGTCTGATCCAGCGGTAGACGGTCGTCAGGCTCGTTCCTGTCTGCTGAGCGATCGTGCGGACAGACATCCCATCGACCCACATGCAGACAAACCTGGCTCGTTCTTCCACTTCCGTGGGTCTGAACGGGTGTTGTCTCATCACAGTGATGCTGTGTAAAAACAGAAACATAAGAGATATATCTTCACATACATATGTGATCAGCAGTGTTTACAAAGAAAAGAATATAAGTCACAATACCTTAGCTTCAACAGTTCATACTCTACGTCCAAGCGGACGTCAACCAAGTCCTTAAATGGAAAATTCGAGGAAATTAAAACTGTATCGGAGTATAAAACAAATTCCAACCACACAATGGAGCGAAAAACTAATGTGAAGTACCTGGGAGAATCTCACTTTCAAAGATCACAACAATGTATCTACCACATCTGCTAGGAAAATGATAGGATGCATAACGAGAACCTTCATAACTAGAGATACCAATCACATGATGATTCTCTTCAAATCGCTTGTTCTCTCTAGGCTGGAATATTGATGTACACTAACGGTCACTTTCAAGGCTGGCGACATTGCAGACCTTGAGAATATACAGATAATTTTCACGGCACGTTTAAGTACGATAAAGCACCTAAATTACTGGCAAAGGTTGAAGTTCCATGATTTGTATTCCCTGGAACGCAGACGAGAAAGATACTAGTCCGAAATCTGCACACGAAAATCACTCCCTACGAAAAGAAAAGACTCGGCAGGAGATGCAACATCTTCCCAAATGAAAAGCAGGGGCCTAAGACTGTTCAACTGCCTCCCAGCATACATAAGGGGGGACTACCAATAGACCCCTGGCTGTCTCGGTCCGACTTGGACCATTTACAAAATCACACAAACAGAAAGGAGAGAAGGAGGCAGTATGTGCGGGTTATTTGTGTGTTATTCCAGTCACGGTATTGTGCCTTCTTATTATTAGTAGTAGAAAGAGCCGAGGCATTTTATCAGCAGATTGCCTAGAACTATACTGATGCCAAGCCAGGATGTGATTAAGGAAATTGATTATAACGGATAATGTGCACACTATGATATTGCCTCTTAAGGATTTGCATATTTTTGGGGGCATCATAACAACATTATCGTAAATGAGAGAGTTGTATAAATGTCTACAAATAAGTTCATTTTTCTTAAACAATGCTTCCATCAGCAGCAGTTGCTGACTACATCAGCAGCAGTTGCTGACTACATCAGCGCAAGCGAGAATGCTAATGTATATCTTTTTCAATAATATAGACTGAGACGGAGAACCCATTATCAAGTTGTAGCATGTAACACTGTTGTAGCACGTAACACTGTTGTAGCATGTAACACTGTTGTAGCACGTAACACTGTTGTAGCATGTAACACTGTTGTAGCACGTAACACTGTTGTAGCATGTAACACTGTTGTAGCACGTAACACTGTTGTAGCACGTAACACTGTTGTAGCACGTAACACTGTTGTAGCACGTAACACTGTTGTAGCATGTAACACTGTTGTAGCACGTAACACTGTTGTAGCACGTAACACTGTTGTAGCATGTAACACTGTTGTAGCACGTAACACTGTTGTAGCACGTAACACTGTTGTAGCACTTAACACTGTTGTAGCATGTAACACTGTTGTAGCACGTAACACTGTTGTAGCACGTAACATTGTTGTAGCACGTAACACTGTTGTAGCATGTAACACTGTTGTAGCACGTAACACTGTTGTAGCATGTAACACTGTTGTAGCATGTAACACTTTAGATGTACTGTGAGCGTAACATTGTTGTAGCATGTAACACTGTTGTAGCATGTAACACTGTTGTAGCATGTAACACTGTTGTAGCACGTAACACTGTTGTAGCATGTAACACTGTTGTAGCACGTAACACTGTTGTAGCATGTAACACTGTTGTAGCATGTAACACTGTTGTAGCACGTAACACTGTTGTAGCATGTAACACTGTTGTAGCATGTAACACTGTTGTAGCATGTAACACTGTTGTAGCATGTAACACTGTTGTAGCATGTAACACTGTTGTAGCACGTAACACTGTTGTAGCATGTAACATTGTTGTAGCATGTAACACTGTTGTAGCATGTAACACTGTTGTAGCACGTAACACTGTTGTAGCACTGTAACACTGTTGTAGCACGTAACACTGTTGTAGCATGTAACATTGTTGTAGCATGTAACACTGTTGTAGCACGTAACACTGTCGTAGCACGTAACACTGTTGTAGCACGTAACACTGTTGTAGCATGTAACATTGTTGTAGCATGTAACACTGTTGTAGCATGTAACACTGTTGTAGCATGTAACACTGTTGTAGCATGTAACACTGTTGTAGCATGTAACACTGTTGTTGCATGTAACACTGTTGTAGCATGTGACACTGTTGTAGCACGTAACACTGTTGTAGCATGTAACACTGTTGTAGCACGTAACACTGGTGCAGCATGTAACACTGTTGTAGCACGTAACACTGTTGTAGCATGTAACACTGTTGTAGCATGTAACACTGTTGTAGCACGTAAGACTGTTGTAGCATGTAACACTGTTGTAGCATGTAACACTGTTGTAGCACGTAACACTGTTGTAGCATGTAACACTGTTGTAGCATGTAACACTGTTGTAGCACGGAACACTGTTGTAGCATGTAACACTGTTGTAGCACGTAACACTGTTGTAGCATGTAACACTGTTGTAGCACGTAACACTGTTGTAGCATGTAACACTGTTGTAGCACGTAACACTGTTGTAGCACGTAACACTGTTGTAGCACGTAACACTGCATCAACTAACTGATGTACGAATGTTTACTGACAGTGTATTTTTTTGCGTCTAAGAAAGAACGACAAGAAACAGTTGGTTTTGCCTTATTATCAAGACATATCCGAGACGCTGAACAAAATCTTTGGATCAGTTCTTCATTGCCCCAATAAACTCTGCCAAGCTTTTTCTTAACAACACAAGGGCCTAATTTCTGATGAAACATCAGGTATATGTATAGCCTCCCATGCATAATTTAGTGTATATATGACAGGCAGGACGTTCTTTAAAGAATGAATACATTAAGATATGCAAAAGAAAATTTGCTTTCCTCAAATTTGAAAACTTTTAATTATTCCATCAACTTGAGCGAAATTTGGATTCAGCATTATTCGACTCCAGAAAATTTCAGTTTGTGAAAGGGACACTGGAGAAATGATCCCGGTGATCAATTTGTTTTAAAGAAATATATTCCAGTTACAAACTTACTAGATTCAGGATAAAAAAAATGGATATATATTTGTAGACTTGCAATGTGTATTCACTCATCTTTAGTAATATGATATCACTGCAGTAAAGTAAGAACACGTTTCGCAATGTTATTCCACGGTAAGTGGCAGCTTATGGGACAGGTTCGTGGTAGACCTGAGCATATGTTTCGCTCGTTGTCCAAAGACCACATCTGCTAGGTCAAGAAAGTAGACATAATGGTGAGACGTGATCGTTTGCCACATCACTCTTACTTAGGCTGTGTTAAGTTGAGGAGTCTACCCGCATTTTCTCTCACTTTTTGCTTATAACAATAACAGTGAACTGTGATATTTACAGACTCGATTGTCACTTTAACATTCTCCCAACCAAAGAAAATATATACGTATATATATATATATATATATATATATATATATATATATATATATATATATATATATATATATATATATATATATATCAACAAACCGGCAGTATCAACGAGTGGTTAACCCAAAAGGAAACATTTTCACCATCATTCACATAATCACTGTCTTTGCAGATGAACTCAGAAATGACAGTTTAGATGTAACTCAGAAACAGCCATTATCCCAAGCCCCTCGTTTAAAGTGCAGGCATTGTACTGTCACCTCCAGGACTCAAGTCCGGCTAACCGGTTTCCCTGAATCCCTTCATAAAATATTACCTTGCTCACACTCCAACAGCTCCAATATATGGATCTGATACATGTAACTGATACAAGTAGCTTAATCGCTAGCGCACTCAGTAATGAGGTCCAGGGTTCAATTTCCCCGTACGGCAGGAAACATTAGGACGTGTTACCACGAGACACCAGCTGTCCCTGTTTACCCATCAGTGAAATGGGTTCCTGGGTGTTAGTGGACTGGTGTGGGTCGCATCCTGGGACAAAGTTGACCTAATTTGCGGGAAATGCTCAGCATAACAAGCGGCTTTCTATATAGTAGTATGTCATTGATGTCAGTATACCTTGTATATGTACTTGTAGAAATAAAGATATTATACATGGTTATGATACATGGATCGAATACATGGATCTGATACATGGATCTGATACATGGATCTGATACATGGATCTGATACATGGATCTGATACATGGATCTGATACATGGATCTGATACATGGATCTGATATCATGGATCTGATACATGATCGATCATGATCGATACATGACGATGATTGATACATGGATCTGATATATAGGATCTGATACATAGATCTGATACATGGATGTTATACATAATCTGATACATGGGTATGATTCATGGATCTGATACATGGATCTGATACATGGATCTGATACATGGATCTGATACATGGATCTGATACATGGATCTGATACATGGATCTGATACATGGATCTGATACATGGATATGATTCATGGATCTGATACACGAATCTGACAAATGGATCTAACATTTCGATCTGGAAGATAAAATTGACACGTGGATTTTCTTTATGGATATGCTGAATGAATCTGACACATGAACCTGGCACACTGAAGTGTCAAACATAGGACGTATTCAACTGACCCATGTAACTGACAAGTACCTGGCACAATAACTTTACATATGGATCTGACGAGTATTAATATATGGATCTGATACATGCCTCTAACACAGAAAACTGACACATGGCTCTGATACATGTATCTATTGTGTGAAATATTTTAAAAGGAACTAACACGTGGATATGACATATCGGTCTGACACATGAGTTTAACACCTGGATATGACACATAAATGTTACACATGTGTCTGATACATTGACGTGTCACATGTACCTAACACATGGCCAGTATCTGAACACAATGCCAACTATCTGAATACCAAGGCCAATATTCAAACATCGAAGCCAATATCCGAACTCCCGAACAGGTATCAGAACACCCTGGTAGATAAATAAACACCCTTGCAGATATCTAAGCTAGGTGAGTAGGCATTTAAACACCATAGCTCCGCAAATAAATCCCATAGTGTGTATCTGAGCACCCTGGCAGCTATCTGAGCACCATGGCAACTATCTGAGCACCATGGCAGCTACCTAAGCACCCTGACAGCTATCTGAGCACTCTGCCAGTTATCTGAGCACCCTGGCAGCTATCTGAGCCCATGGCAGCTATCTGAGCACCCTAGCAGCTATCTAAGCACTCTGCCAGTTATCTGAGCACCCTGACAGTTATCTGAGCACACTGGCAACTATCTGAGCACCATGGCAGCTAAGCACCTGACAGCATCTAGCCTAGACAGCTATTAACCTGCAGCATCTGGCACTGGCAGCTATCTAAGCACTCTAGCAGCTATCTAAGCACTCTGCCAGTAATCTGAGCACCCTAACAGCTATTTGAGCACGCTGGCAACTATCTGAGCACCATGGCAGCTACCTAAGCACCCTGACAGCTATCTGAGCACCCTGCCAGTTATCTGAGCACCCTGACAGATAACTGAGCAACCTAGCAGCTATCTGAGCACCATGGCAGCTCGCTGACCCCCTGGCAGCTATTTGAACACCCTGGCAGCTATATGTGCACCCTGGCAGCTATATATGCACCCTGGCAGCTATCCAAGCACCCTGGCAGCTATATGTGCACCCTGGCAGCTATCAGACAACCCTAGCGGCAGCTTTATGAGGACTCTAGCGGCAGCTATATGAGCACCATGGCGGCAGCTATATGAACACCCTGGAGTTTACCTGGAGAGGGTTTCGGGGGTCAATGCCCCCGCGGCCAGGTCTGAGACTGGGCCTCATGATGGATCAGGGTCTGATCAACCAGGCTGTTACTGTCGGCCGCACGCAAACTGACGTACGAACCACAGCCAGGTTGGTCAGGTACTGACTTTAGGTGCCTATCCAGTGCCTTATTGAAGACAGCCAGGGGTCTATTGGTAATCCCACTAATGAATGCTGGGAGGCAGGTGAACAATCTTGGGCCCCGGACACTTATGGTGTTGTCTCTCAAGTGTACTCGTGGCACCGCTGCTTATCATCTGGGGAATGTTGCATCTCCTGCCGAGTCTTTTGCTTTCATAGGGAGTGATTTTCGTGTGCAGGTTTGGTACCAATCCCTCCAGGACCTTCCAAGTGTATATTATCGTGTATCTCTCTCGCCTGCGTTCCAGGGAATACAGATCAAGGACATTCAACCGTTCCCAGTAATTTAGGTGCTTTATCGTACTTATGTGTGCTGTGAAAGTTCTTTGTACACTCTCCAGGTCTGCAATGTCGCCAGCCTTGAAGGGGGCTGTTAGTGTACAGCAGTATTCCAGCCTAGAGAGAACAAGTGATTTGAAGAGTGTCATCATGGGCTTGGCATCCCTAGTTTTGAAGGTTCTCATTATCCATCCTATCATGTTCATAGCCGATGAGGTAGATACATTGTTGTGGTCTTTAAAGGCGAGATCCTCTGACATTATCACTCCCAAGTCCTTCACATTTCTTTTTCGCTCTATTGTATGGTTAGAATTTGTCGTATAACCTTGATACATTTTTTATTTCCTCAAGTTTTCCATATCTGAGTAGATGAAAATTCTCCTCGTTGAACTTCATATTGTTTTGAGTGGCCCATTTGAGCACCTTGGCAGCTATCAGACAACCCTAGCGGCAGCTATATGAGGACTCTAGCGGCAGCTATATGAACACCCTGGCAGCAGCTATATGAGCACCCTGGCAGCAACTATATGAACACCCTGGCAGCAGCTATATGAGCACCCTGGCAGCAGCTATATGAGCACCCTGGCAGCTATATGAGCACCCTGGCAGCAGCTATATGAGCACCCTGGCAGCAGCTATATGAGCATCCTGACTGCTATATGAACACCCTGGCAGGAGTTATATGAGCGACCTTGTAGCTATATGAGCACCCTGGTAGCAGCTATATGAGCACCCTGGCAGCTATCCGAGCACCCTGGCAGCTATCCGAGCACCCTGGCAGCTATCCGAGCACCCTGGCAGCTATCCGAGCACCCTGGCAGCTATCCGAGCACCCTGGCAGCTATCTGAGCACTCTGGCAGATATCCGAATACTTTGGCACGCACATTGGCAAGTATTTGAAAGGTCTGTCAGGTATCTGAACACTCTAGCAGGTATCTGAACACCCTGGAAGGATTCTAAATACTCTAACAATATATGAACACCCTAGCTGCTAAGGTGTTCATATAGGGCCTAGCAGGTATCTAAACACCCTGACATGCATCGGAACACTGACAAGTATCTGAACACTCTGGCAGGTATCTGAACACTCTGGCAGGTATCTGAACACTCTGGCAGGTATCTGAACACTGGCAGGATCGACTCGACGATATCTGAACACCTGGCAGGTATCAAACATCTGGCGGTATCTAGAACACTGACATCTCGGAACACTGACAAGTATCTGAACACTCTGGCAGGTATCTGAACACTCTGGCAGGTATCTGAACACTCTGGCAGGTATCTGAACACTGGCAGGTATCTGAACACTCTGACAGATATCTGAACACTCTGGCAGGTATCTAAACACTCTGGCAGGTATCTAAACACTCTGGCAGGTATCTGAACACTCTGGCAGGTATCTAAACACTCTGGTAGGTATCTAAACACTCTGGCAGGTATCTGAACACTCTGGTAGGTAGCTAAACACTCTGGTAGGTATCTAAACACTCTGGAAGGTAGCTAAACACTCTGGTAGGTATCTGAACACTCTGGTAGGTATCTAAACACTCTGGGAGGTATCTAAACACTCTGGTAGGTATCTGAACACTCTGGTAGGTATCTGAACACTCTGGCAGGTATCTAAACAGTCTGGTAGGTAGCTAAACACTCTGGTAGATATCTAAACATTCTGATAATCTATACACTGCTCCAGAAACTACAAGCAGTGGAAGCTACAGTGTAAATCGCATGTTTGTACTTAATTTGTTTGTTAGGTTTAAATCCTATCGACTGTGCTTCAGTTATTAAGCCCAATGTCCACCAGAACACAAGCATCATTGATAGTAAATCACCAAAAATAAAGATTAATGTTTGCTGCAAACCAAATTTGACGGATGATTGGAACCTTGATGTTGGTGTAGCGGTGAAATGCACCTTTAATAACCTAGAAATAGCTAATAGGCTTTATGCCTAATAATCTAAGCTCAGCAGTTAACACTTACTAGGAAGCGGAAGGCTCAGTGGTGGATGTTGTTGTGGTTGGGTCACTGGAAACTGCTTAGTGTGTTGCCCCTGTGCGGGTCTTGGGTCCACTGATCCAACTTACCCACCTGCAGTTCCTTTATCATCCACACACACACAACAAGCAACACACAAGCTTTATCCTCATTGGTCCACTGTGTGAGCCAGGAACGGTGATTAGTTGGCTGCAAGAGCTACCCTGATTGGCCGGCTGTTAGCAGTCTCACCTTCGGCTTCAGCCATTGGTTAGTAGGCTTGTTGATGCGCAATCTCAGAACATGTCTTCCCAGCCATGATCATAGGATAATGGCTTATTTATCTTTCATTATTGTCAGTCGCATACAGTGAGTTCTACAGTGTTGACCAGACCTTCGCTGAGCTCAACCTTTATTTATGCAATGACAAAAACAACACAGTAGTGAAGCTGTTTTTCATTGGTAAGGAATATATCCTCTGACGGATAGCTGCAATTTATAAGCTTGTATATAAAGCATTTAATATTGATATTGCATTAGAAAATAAATATTTTATAATGCAATATAATATAAAAAAAATATTCACTAATAATAATAATAAGAAGAAGAAGGATAATAATAATTTAATTCATGCACATTCCTGGTCTCAGTAGATTCCAAGTCACATCACATTCCTGGTCTCAGTAGATTCCAAGTCACAGCACATTCCTGGTCTCAAAACCGTCATCACTACACACCTGGTGTTATGAAGTTAACACGGGGAGGGCGGTATAAATAGCTTGTCTTGGGGTATGTATAAAGTTATATGAACATAAACCATCCTAAGCCCCAATGCTTTGTAAACTACTTAAAAAGTGTTTTAATTACCAGGAAGGGCGGATAAATTCACCTTTATAAAAAAAAAACATATATAAAACAATATATATAATACCACATAATTACAATACACCAACGAACCCCACCACATTATAATTGTTACCATCAAAACCAAGGGCTAAGCCAACAAATCATAGCTACGCCATAGGAAGATTTAACATTATTAATGGCGTCTCATGGATCGCCATACTTCCCTGCCGGCTTCCGGCCTGCTGGTAAAAATGCAATTATTTCTGTCCTCTCCACTACTCACCTAAGCCAACACACACACAAAAAAAAAAAAAAAAAACCGGACACCTCCCAGGGTTCGTGTCAACATAAAATAACGAAAACAACTAAGAGCCTGAGCGTTGCAACAAAATACACCACACACTACTTACCTACATCCTCCCTCCAGAGCACTTCCCAGCGACTCCCTCCAGAGCACTTCCCACCGACTCCCTCCAGAGCACTTCCCACCGACTCCCTCCAGAGCACTTCCCACCGACTCCCTCCAGAGCACTTCCCAGCGACTCCCTCCAGAGCACTTCCCAGCGACTCCCTCCAGAGCACTTCCCACCGACTCCCTCCAGAGCACTTCCCACCGACTCCCTCCAGAGCACTTCCCACCGACTCCTCCAGAGCACTTCCCAGCGACTCACCCCAGAGCACTTCCCAGCGACTCCCTTCAGAGCACTTCCCAGCGACTCACCCAGAGACGCTATCACAACAATCACACTGCTACAATAGTCACACTGCTACAATAGTCACACTGCTACAATAGTCACACTGCTACAATATTCACACTGCTACAATAGTCACACTGCTACAATAGTCACACTGCTACAATGGTCACACTGCTACAATATTCACACTGCTATAATAGTCACACTGCTACAATAGTCACACTGCTACAATATTCACACCTCTACAATGGTCACACTGCTACAATAGTCACACTGCTACAATATTCACACTGCTACAATAGTCACACTGCTACAATATTGACACTGCTACAATATTCACACTGCTACAATATTCACACTGCTACAATGGTCACACTGCTACAATATTCACACTGCTACAATAGTCACACTGCTACAATGGTCACACTGCTACAATGGTCACACTGCTACAATGGTCACACTGCTACAATATTCACACTGCTACAATAGTCACACTGCTACGATAGTCACACTGCTACAATAGTCACACTGCTACAATAGTCACACTGGTACAATAGTCACACTGCTACAATAGTCACTCTGCTACAATAGTCACACTGCTACAATAGTCACACTGATACAATGGGCACACTGCTACAATAGTCCCACTGCTACAATAGTCACACTGTTACAATGGTCACACTGCTACAATAGTCACACTGCTACAAAGGTCACACTGCTACAATGGTCACACTGCTACAATAGTCACACTGCTACAATAGTCACACTGCTACAATGGTCACACTGCTACAATAGTCACACTGCTACAATAGTCACACTGCTACAATAGTCACACTGCTACAATAATCACACTGCTACAATAGTCACACTGCTACAATAGTCACACTGCTACAATGGTCACACTGCTACAATAGTCACACTGCTACAATAGTCACACTGCTACAATTGTCACACTGCTACAATGGTCACACTGCTACAATAGTCACACTGCTACAATGGTCACACTGCTACAATAGTCACACTGCTACAATAGTCACACTGCTACAATTGTCACACTGCTACAATAGTCACACTGCTACAATAGTCACACTGATACAATAGTCACACTGCTACAATGGTCACATTGCTACAATAGTCACACTGTTATAATAGTCACACTGCTACAATGGTCACACTGCTACAATAGTCACACTGCTACAATGGTCACACTGCTACAATAGTCACACTGCTACAATTGTCACACTGCTACAATAGTCACACTGCTACAATAGTCACACTGCTACAATAGTCACACTGCTACAATAGTCACACTGCTACAATAGTCACACTGCTACAATGGTCACACTGCTACAATGGTCACACTGCTACAATAGTCACACTGCTACAATGGTCACACTGCTACAATGGTCACACTGCTACAATGGTCACACTGCTACAATAGTCACACTGCTATAATAGTCACACTGCTACAATGGTCACACTGCTACAATAGTCACACTGCTACAATAGTCACACTGCTATAATGGTCACACTGCTACAATGGTCACACTGCTACAATAGTCACACTGCTATAATAGTCACACTGCTACAATGGTCACACTGCTACAATAGTCACACTGCTACAATAGTCACACTGCTACAATAGTCACACTGCTACAATAGTCACACTGCTACAATAGTCACACTGCTACAATAGTCACACTGCTATAATAGTCACACTGCTACAATGGTCACACTGCTACAATGGTCACACTGCTATAATGGTCACACTGTGAAAACGCCCACAAATTGACGACCTCATTTATATGGAGTTTTTTCACAATAAACACCTTATTTAATAAAGTTCACATGCAGAAACCCGCATAACAACTGGTCATAAAGTTACGCAACATAGTAAGTAACACTACGAAATAAGTCATAATACAATGTCACATTGCATAAGTCACATTACATAATAAGTCACATTATATAATAAATCACACTACATAATAAGTCACACTACATAATAAGTCACACTACATAATAAGTCACACTACATAATAAGTCACACTACATAATAAGTCACACTACATAATAAGTTACACTACATAATACGTCACACTACATAATAAGTCACACTACATAATAAGTCACACTACATAATAAGTCACACTACATAATAAGTTACACTACATAATATGTTACACTACATAATAAGTCATACTTCATAATAAGTCACACTACACAATAAGTCACACTACATCATAAGTCACACTACATAAAGTATACTAATACGGATAATAGGTGAGTGGTAGTTATACCGGTACTGATACCCTGTCAGAATTAAACTGAAGAGATATACTCAGAATTACTGTATTTTTAAGTATGACCAAATAATAATATAATAGATAAAAAAGTATTACATTATTTAAAGCATATACAGTATATTAAAATACCATGAAATTTATATATTTACTAACCTGTGTGGGACAGTGCAATGAGTAATAGTTTCCATCTTTGGTTCTAAACACCGTCATGAACGCGCTTGGCATTTTATGTAGGCCTACTTATGAGTCATGATAGGCTTTATACACGTAGGTTATCTTTCCTCATTAATATACGTTGATCATGTTTACCTTTGTAATATTCATAGGTTATTAGCTGCCTCAGTAATATAAGTAGGCTCAACCTTCCTTAGTAATATAAGAAGGCCCATGGCTATCTTAGAAATATAAATAGACCCTAACTTCATCTGTAATATAAGTACGTTTTATCTTCCTCAGTAATTTACGTTGGCCTATTCTTACTCAGTAACATACGTAGGTATCTTCCTCTGTAATATACTGGTACGTAAGCACTACCTTCCTCAGTAATATACTGGTACGTAAGCACTACCTTCCTCAGTAATATACTGGTACGTAAGCACTACCTTCCTCAGTAATATACTGGTACGTAAACACTACCTTCCTCAGTAATATACTGGTACGTAAGCACTACCTTCCTCAGTAATATACTGGTACGTAAACACTACCTTCCTCAGTAATATACTGGTACGTAAGCACTACCTTCCTCAGTAATATACTGGTACGTAAGCACTACCTTCCTCAGTAATATACTGGTACGTAAGCACTACCTTCCTCAGTAATATACTGGTACGTAAATACTACCTTCCTCAGTAATATACTGGTACGTAAGCACTACCTTCCTCAGTAATATACTGGAACGTAAGCACTACCTTCCTCAGTATATATGGTACGTAAACACTACCTTCCTCAGTCATATACTGTAACGTAGCGTTATCTTCCTCATTAATATACGTTGATCATAGCTTACTTCTGTAATATGTATAGGTTATTAGCTTCCTCAGTAATATAAGTAGGCCAACCTTCCTTAGTAATATAAGAAGCCCATGGCTATCTGTAAAATATAAATAGACCTCTAACTTCATCGTAATATAAGGGACGTATATCCTTCCTCAGTAATATTTACGTTGGCTATTCCTCAGTACATACGTAGGTATCTTCCTCTGTAATATACTGGACGTAAGCACTACCTTCCTCAGTAATATGCTGGTACGTAAGCACTACCTTCCTCAGTACTGGTACGTAAGCACTACCTTCCTCAGTAATATGCTGGTACGTAAACACTACCTTCCTCAGTATAACTGGTACGTAAGCACTACCTTCCTGCAGTATTACTGGTCTAAACACTACCTTCCCAGTAATATACTGGTACGTAAGCACTACCTTCCTCAGTAATATACTGGTACGTAAGCACTACCTTCCTCAGTAATATGCTGGTACGTAAGCACTACCTTCCTCAGTAATATACTGGTACGTAAATATACCTTCCTCAGTAATATACTGGTACGTAAGCACTACCTTCCTCAGTAATATACTGGAACGTAAGCACTACCTTCCTCAGTAATATAATGGTACGTAAACACTACCTTCCTCAGTAATATACTGGTACGTAAGCACTACCTTCCTCAGTAATATACTGGTACGTAAACACTACTTTCCTCAGTAATATACTGGTACGTAAACACTACTTTCCTCAGAAATATACTGGTACATAAGCACTACTTTCCTCAGTAATATACTGGTACGTAAGCACTACCTTCCTCAGTAATATACTGGTACGTAAGCACTACCTTCCTCAGTAATATACTGGTACGTAAGCACTACCTTCCTCAGTAATATACTGGTACGTAAGCACTACCTTCCTCAGTATAATATGTAGATGAATTAGACATCTAAAGTCAGTACCTGACCAGCCGGGCAGTAGTTCGTACGTCGGGTTGCGTGCATCCAACAGCAACAGCCTGGTTGATCAGGTCCTGATCCACCATGATGCGTGGTCACAGACCGGGCCGCTGGGGCGTTTACCCACGAAACCCTCTCCAGGTATACTCCAGGTATAAACGTGCATCATCTGCGTTTCGCCATACAATGGTTTTATCAATTGTGTACAAGGACATAACCTGAAGTCTATGAATATACACAGAAGACAGTGGTAAACGAGGTAATGAGTCCCTTAGTCTAGGAGCAGGAGCAGGAGCAGGAGCTTGTAGGATGAGGGACTGATTACCCTTTTCTTCCACTCTCTTCTGTATATATTTCTATGTTCTCGTACTTTGTTCAAGTATTGATAAAAAACACTGGATGACGAAACTTCTGCAAAGTAAATATACTCAGATATTGTACACGTGTCTTAATTCTTTATCTGGTCAGTATAGTGTACCGTTGATATACAACATATGTAGACTTTACTTTCCTCAGTAATATTTGTAGACTTTACTTTCCTCAGTAATATTTGTAGACTTTACTTTCCTCAGTAATATTTGTAGACTTTACTTTCCTCAGTAATATTTGTAGACTTTACTTGCATCAGTAATATTTGTAGACTTTACTTTCATCAGTAATATTTTAGACTTTACTTTCCTCAGTAATATTTGTAGACTTTACTTTCATCAGTAATATTTGTAGACTTTACTTTCCTCAGTAATATTTGTAGACTTTACTTTCCTCAGTAATATTTGTAGACTTTACTTTCATCAGTAATATTTGTAGACTTTACTTTCCTCAGTAATATTTGTAGACTTTACTTTCATCAGTAATATTTGTAGAGTTTACTTTCCTCAGTAATATTTGTAGACTTTACTTTCCTCAGTAATATTTGTAGACTTTACTTTCATCAGTAATATTTGTAGACTTTACTTTCCTCAGTAATATTTGTAGACTTTACTTTCCTCAGTAATATTTGTAGACTTTACTTTCTTCAGTAATATTTGTAGACTTTACTTTCCTCAGTAATATTTGTAGACTTTACTTTCCTCAGTAATATTTGTAGACTTTACTTTCCTCAGTAATATTTGTAGACTTTCATCAGTAATATTTGTAGACTTTACTTTCCTCAGTAATATTTGTAGACTTTACTTTCCTCAGTAATATTTGTAGACTTTACTTTCCTCAGTAATATAAGAGGACTTTACTTTCCTCAGTAATATCTGTAGACTTTACTTTCCTCAGTAATATATGAGGACATTACTTTCCTCAGTAATATTTGTAGACTTTACTTTCCTCAGTAATATTTGTAGACTTTACTTTCATCAGTAATATTTGTAGACTTTACTTTCCTCAGTAATATTTGTAGACTTTACTTTCATCAGTAATATATGAGGACATTACTTTCCTCAGTAATATTTGTAGACTTTACTTTCCTCAGTAATATTTGTAGACTTTACTTTCCTCAGTAATATTTGTAGACTTTTTTTCATCAGTAATATTTGTAGACTTTACTTTCCTCAGTAATATTTGTAGACTTTACTTTCCTCAGTAATATTTGTAGATTTTACTTTCATCAGTAATATTTGTAGACTTTACTTTCCTCAGTAATATTTGTAGACTTTACTTTCATCAGTAATATTTGTAGACTTTACTTTCCTCAGTAATATTTGTAGACTTTACTTTCATCAGTAATATTTGTAGACTTTACTTTCCTCAGTAATATTTGTAGACTTTACTTTCCTCAGTAATATTTGTAGACTTTACTTTCATCAGTAATATTTGTAGACTTTACTTTCCTCAGTAATATTTGTAGACTTTACTTTCATCAGTAATATTTGTAGACTTTACTTTCCTCAGTAATATTTGTAGACTTTCATCAGTAATATTTGTAGACTTTACTTTCCTCAGTAATATTTGTAGACTTTACTTTCATCAGTAATATTTGTAGACTTTACTTTCCTCAGTAATATTTGTAGACTTTACTTTCATCAGTAATATTTGTAGACTTTACTTTCCTCAGTAATATTTGTAGACTTTACTTTCCTCAGTAATATTTGTAGACTTTACTTTCCTCAGTAATATTAGTAGACTTTACTTTCCTCAGTAATATTTGTAGACTTTACTTTCCTCAGTAATATTTGTAGACTTTACTTTCCTCAGTAATATATGAGGACTTTACTTTCCTCCGATTAAGTTCCTTAGATTATAATTGTTTCTTAAATTCACGGGGAATATTGTGTAGTGTTGAGAGTAATACAGAAGAATGGGAGGTAATTAAGTTTAATCCAGAGAAAGTGGAGTGAAGGTAACTCCAATTACCTTGATCAAAAGACCTTTACCAGCATTAAGGTTCAAACACTTAGTTGAGACGTTGAGAAGTGTGCTACAAGGTTATCCTTGAAGTAATAACTCCTGGGAATTGTTACCCATAGGTGAAACAATTATTATTATGTCCATTGAGAAGAGCTAAGCCAAGGTTATGGGAGGTATCAGTTGCTTGATCCAATGAAGGGTAGATCCAATTTCTTGGATTAAGATCTATTCTTCAGCTTCAAGGCAAATTCCACTTGAAGGAGCCCTAGTTAAGGCAGCCAGTGTGACTTATTGTTGTTGGTTAATTAGGGTCTCTTTCCAAGGTGCGATTCTCAAGTGCTGGATAACACAGGTACCTATTTTCCCGAAAGTGAACAACAAATGCCGGTGTAACAAAACTTACCCATTCGTCTCGAATCATCCTGGCTGACAACCAGGTTCCTTCTGGTTGTCAGCCAAAATTTACTCTGTGGGTGCTTCGTAGCTCATTGGCAGAGTTCAGTTCACAACCACAAGTACCCGTGTTAACTCTGGACGGGCTGGGACGTTTGGCTGCCTCTTGTACCAAGCAGGAAAGGAATACCTTCTATGGGTATAATCCTGGGGTAGGACCTAAAAAGAAATTCCAATGGGAATATGCCTCAAAATTTACCTTTCTTTGGTTATCCTGGGTTATCTCTCCAAGGTTAGTAACCCTAAGAAAGTCTTCTTCAAATTTAAGATGGGTGTCCCAGGCTGACCGTGTCATCTGCCTGTGTCACGAGATTTGAGGTGATGGTTAAGGAAGGAATAATAGGATTAAGTTGTGTGTCATATCCCGGTTATTAATATTCGCAGAATTATTATTATATTCACATAAATCACTATAAGGACCTGAACCTTGCTTAATAAGTTTATCTTGAACTTTGTGTATTGATGTGAATATATTGGAATAGATTCATTAAAAATAAAACCTTAAATGTGTCTTGTGTTCCTCTGAAACATTTTTTACTTAACTGTACAATATTTATATTTCTATTGCAAAGAGGAACTAATAGGTGTTATTACACTACTGATGATATTTACACTTTTAGCACTTGTATAAACTGCTTACAAGTTACATTATACACTGTTTATACTATTTCTAATTATTTGTCGCATAAAAAAGTGTCACTAATATATAAGCCTTCATAAAGGAGAGAGCCAATGAAGGGAAGTACTGGGTACGTTTTTCTAGAATGTGGTAGCTTTGAGTATGGATAAAGACTGTAGAAAATACGATGGAAAACAAAGGTTATAAGGGATGCGACCAACACGGTGCCCTAGTTACCTCCGCACCCAGCAATATTGACCCAAGGTGCTGGATCGGGTGAAAAACTTGCTCTTACTCTTTCTCGCCTTCACGCTTTGAATATATAAGATGTAGTCTGGGCTCAATACTTTTTTACTAAACGGATAACCTGATGAGAATAGGCGACGGTTGCAGTGAATATAAGTAGTAACGAGAAAAGCAAGCAACTCCTCAGTGGTAAAGGATTGAGAGACGAGGGGATTAATAGCGTTATTACCCACACGTTGCGTAGATGCAACTTCACGGCGCTAAACTTTCCCAAGTGAAGCAGTTGTTTTATTCATCCATTTTCCTTTCATTGTTTTTATATTATATTTAAAACTTTGTATACATAATACATGCATAGGTAGGTCAAACATATATAACCTTAACAATATTACTGATAGCCAACACTAATAATCTGCGACCCCAACAAACATTGAACTATATCCACCTGCAACAAACATTAAACTAAATCCACCTGCAACAAACATTAAACTAAATCCAACTGCAACAAACATTAAACTATATCCACCTGCAACAAACATTAAACTATATCCACCTGCAACAAACATTAAACTATATCCACCTGCAACAAACATTAAACTATATCCACCTGCAACAAACATTAAACTATATCCACCTGCAACAAACATTAAACTATAACCACCTGCAACAAACATTAAACTATATACACCTGGAACAAACATTAAACTATATACACCTGGAACAAACATTAAACTATATACACATGGAACAAACATTAAACTATATACACCTGGAACAAACATTAAACTATATACATCTGCAACAAACATTAAACTATATACACCTGCCAGTGAATTCAACCACGAGAGAGAAACTTATTTTGATTAGTTTGTACTGACACATTTTATACATTAATCTTCATCCTTTCATCATAATATTTCATTATATAAGACATGAAAACGAGAAAAAAGGTAAAAGTCTGACAAGATGTGACCACAGACAGAAGGTAAAATAATGGAAACCAGAGAAAGTAGACGTTGATGAAATACTGTTAGTGAGAAGAGAACGGGTAATTAGGTTTGATCTTAAGAAAAAGAGGCCAGCTCTAGTTCTTTGGATTAAGAGCCTTTCACCGGCATCAAACGTAATTATGTTTTCAATGTGATAACTTTGTGAAAGTTAAATTAAACTTGAAGTCGCTCAGAAGTTCTATTATAAAGTTATCAGTAAGTTATCAGATGCGACACTCAGAAATTATAACATGAAAAGCAGTATTTAAACTTTTCTAATTTCTTCCAAAAAAGCATATTGGTACCTATACAGTCCAAAAATCATTGCAAACTGTTTTAAGTAAGTACAGTAAGTAAGGTTTTTAGGAAGAATAATATACATAACATATAAATTTTCAACAATGGTCTTGAGAGCACATAAAAGTACATTATGTTGATTTAACCCACGATAACCAAAGTCAAACACTGTGACGTATTTCTCATTAGAAATAACATTCTTCCATTATTTCACAACCAGTTTTACTAATAAAATTTCAGTTCATAACTTACACAATTATACATCAAGAGATTGTTTACTTTGAGGAAAATATCTGCACTAAAAGTTTGACTCTAATCTTAAGATGCCTTTTCCATCCATTGCACAAAATTCAACAAAATTTGTGCCTACAGAGCCTAAACCCATGAAAAGTTTCAGCTATATTATTCGATGCATCAGACATTGAAGACTGATGACATTCACAATTATTATTTGTTAGTCTGAGAAAAGCTCAAAAAACCGCAGGGGTCATATGGCGCCTGTGGAATGAAAGGTACTCAGGTTCTCTTCAAGCAATTAGAAGATAAGTCCAGATTCTATAATCAAGAGCCGTTCACCAACGTAGAGAAAAAAATACTGCAAATAATGTGAAATAAACCTATATTATTTGTGGATTTAAAGCTGCAGAATACCACCTACACATTCGGTATAGTATGTCAACCTTCTTCTACGTAAGATACACCAAAGCTGAACTTCTGAGGTCAATTAGAAGAGTCTCTGCTATCAAACGGAGTTTTGTTTAGGAATAACCTGGGTAACATTGTGCACAGTGCACGCACCCACGCACGTACGCACGCACGTACGCACGCACCCACGCACGTAAATACTCCCATGAATTCTGCTCAAAATTCATAACTCCAGCGTTAAAAACTTGAAGCCTATCAGATAAGGCTGATGTTCTGAAAATATGAAAGACTTCACTTGTTAAATTTAAAAACATCATTAAAGCAAGAAATTTTATTTTTTCTAATTTTCTTTTCACATTCACATTTTATTTTTTTCCCAGTTTTATTTTCACATTTAAATTTTATTTCAAATTCGCTACAATCCTGTTAAAAATATATTTGATTTTAATTATTAAATGTCATTATGATATGACACTACACAGAGTAAGATAATAAGAAAATGCTTCCAATCAAGTTATAAAAGTATTTAAGGTTTGAAGGCGGTCAGTAGAAGTAAATTTTGAGGACTAGGGAATATTTTGAGGAACCGTAATTTACACAAAGTGACAAACTTTTTTTTTATTTTTAAAATAAAACCCATCAATGGTTAAAGTTTGAAGACGATCGGAAAAGACTTTCTTCAGTAATTTATCTTATTCAAATGGTTCCAAATTTTTTAACCCTGGTGACTTGTAAGTAGTGGAAGGGTCGTGGATTTATTGATTATTCCCAAATTTCTTTTCCATGCATAATTTTAGAACGCCTCTTCTGATCGACTCCAAATTTTTAACACTCGTGTATCCTCCTTAGAAGAAGATTGGTACTGATAAGTGAGACACTTGTTCAAGATTTGGGCATTTTTATTCTGGAAACGTTTCTCCAGCCAGTGTCTTCAGTACAATACAGAAAAGATCGGTGGAAGATGAGATGTTTGAGGTAATCAGTCCCTCAGCCTCAGATGTGTACAGAGAAGGGGCTAATGTACTGCAAACAGATGAGGTGGAGCAGTGGTAGACGGAGTTGCCAGTGAAAAATCAACTAGTGAAAGTAGGTCAGGCCTGTAGATCAGGCCTGTAGGTCAGGCCTGTAGGTCAGGCCTGTAGATCAGGCCTGTAGGTCAGGCCTGCAAGTCAGGCCTGTAGGTCAGGCCTGTAGGTCAGGCCTGTAGGTCAGGCAAGCTCTGAAGAATTCCCTGCATCAACATTCCAACATGATGCTGTCTGACAGAATTTGTATAAATGGCATAGAAAACGGACAAACTGATAAATAAGACACTCTGCAACTGGCTCATCACTTCCTGGCGACACGTTTCCAGAATGAAGATATCTAAATGTTGCAGAAGTCTCTAAATTTATCAACTTGACGGTTTTTTAATCCATTTATCCAAAGATTGGTATTGTTAATAGAGTACTAAGTGCCATTTGTCTTGCGAGATTGTGAAGAATTATTTCTCAATAAATTACTGACGTACGCATCGTCATTATACGCGCCTTGCTACGGGTGAGGGTCTCTTGATTCAAGGAATTAGACTTATGCTCTTTTTCCTTGGATCAAATCTAAATGCTTCCCATTCCCAGGCGCTATATGATCACTACAGGTTTAGTAATTCTTACTGTTTAAATTTTAACAGTTCTCCATGGCATCAATTTTTAATAGTTGATGCAGCGTATGAAATAGAAGAAACGATTTTTGGGTTTAGTCTGTGCTAATGAAAATTTTGTTGGATATTCTGCATTAACTGGAGAATGAATTTCATGGTCGGCTTCAAACTTTCAGTGTTGATATTTTTTAGTTAAGTGAACTTCCCTTGATTTTAGGTAGTATAAATTTTAGCGTGCCTGTTTTAATAAACAAATTATTATTATAATCATAACTAAGCGCTAAACCCACAAGGGTCATACAGCATTGCCTCAAGGAAGAAAATTTAAATGTGACCATTATATTAAAGAAATTGGTTTCAGTGAAATCATTAGAGGAAATCTCTGATCATCAATAAGTAATTGTTTCGATCTTTTGTGTTATCTTAAGTTAACTCTACTTAATAGTTTTTATATACACACATCTGTGGGCCCTCAAGACTTTTGTAAACAATGAGCATCTTATATACTTGAAGCCTAAATTATACTTAATTACTTAATTTTTAAATGGACGGATTTAGGCATATGTAGAACCTGATTTACATTTTTATTGGTAGAAATTGGGACAAATGAGGACATCATGCAAATTATCTTCAATTCTTCGATGTTAATCACTTGATAATGCAACTTGTGGGTGGTGTTCATTCCTGAAGTAACAAGATGATAGCTATTTAGTTAGGCTTCAAAGTTGGTGTCTCCTCCTGGAGGGTTTGGGTAAGGTATGGGTTGTGTTTGTCTTAATTTGTTAGTGTACTTTCTATGTATCAGCTTGTGAATGTCTCTTCTGATTAGCTTCTAATTCTCAAGTTAAATACTTAGCTGTACTATAAGCCTATGCATTAATCTGCACTATTCCTACCGTGTACACTGACGTAGAGGCGCCCGAGGTTGTCCAATATCTTTATCATATCGGGAAGAAAGCGAAGTACATTTAGGTGAGTGTAACTGGTGGTGGACACATTCTTGCGGTGCAAACTGACTGCATCAGGTATACTACAGTGAATATTTCCTCATTCTTAGGTTATGCAGTTCTGTAATTTTTGGACTAATTCCTTGAGAGGCTCATCAAAAAAAGCAAATAATTTCTTGCATTTTATTGAGGCATATGGAAAGAAAAACATCCTGCAAAATGATTGAGATTTACTAAAAATATTAAAGAAAATCATTTAACATCCTACCTGAACATGTGTGTA
The DNA here is from genome assembly GCA_009830355.1 of Cherax destructor. Classification (NCBI taxonomy): domain Eukaryota; kingdom Metazoa; phylum Arthropoda; class Malacostraca; order Decapoda; family Parastacidae; genus Cherax; species Cherax destructor. The sequence goes on along the minus strand of WNWK01011132.1, from coordinate 26,886 downwards.
AACTTTAGAAAGCACTCAGGCATTTTTGTTATGACATTTTTTTTTCATTGTGTGACATACAAGTTCATAATTTCATGAAGACGAGACGAGGTGTTGCAAGTGTGATGCAGACGAGCTGTGAACACTTCCAGAAGCAGTACCACGAGACCCAGCACAAGGCCGCCAGCCAGTACAGTAAACATACCCTATAACACAAAAGGTAAATAAGAAGTCATGCATATTTCCTAGGAAATATGATGAGTTGAGCTCTAACTCTAACCATAAAAATCAGATTAATTTCTTATATTCTCAGATGCTCTATTATATGTGTATTTATATACATACAGACATAAAAGTAATGTGGTTTTTTTTTATGGTCGTCCGGGTCTCGAACCCCGGACCCAGTGTTAAGAGGCGCGACTCTTACCGCTGGGACACACTGTTGTGTATACATAAAAGGAAGATGATGATAGTGTGAAACGAGTTAGGTAAGGAAAATTGGATATCAGATGGAGGGAGAAAGTTTGGAAGCAGTAAATGTATTCAGATATTTGTAAGTGGATGTGTCGGTGTATGAGCTTAACGAGGACGCGGTATACCATAGAATTTATGAAGGAAAAACGGCGGGAAGTGAATAAGGTAATCTGTGGAGAAAAAACGTTATCCATGAAGGCAAAGAGGGAAATATATGAGTATATTGCGAGGAGGATATTGGAGGCAGTGGAGATGCAGTCTGAGGTCAATAAGGAACGTAAATAATTATGCAGAGAATTCGTAGTTTGGAGATTACGAGGAGGTGCTGCATTACTAATAGTAATATACACAAAGCTGGGAGTGAATGTTGAGGTGGTTTGGTTAATTATAGAGGATGGAGCAAAGTAGGATGACTTGGAGGTTGCATAAATCTGTGGTGGAGGGAAAGCAGGGTGGAGATCGTCCTAGGAAAGGAGGGAGGGAGGGGATACAGGAGGTTTTGTGTGCACAGGGCTTGGATATACAGCAGACATTTGTGAGCGTTTTAGATATGAGTGAGTGGAGACGAATGATTTTGAAACTTAAAGACCTGTTGGAATGTGAGCAGGGTAATATTTTTTGAAGGGATTCAAAGAAATCTTTAAAGCAGATTTCAGTAATGGAAGCGGAAAGTACAATGCCTTTGCTCTAAAGAAGAGTTTTGGAATATTTAATGTTTAGAAAGACATCTAAACTGTACTATCTGAGCACATCTGGGAAGACAGTGATAGTGTGAATGATAGTGAAACTGTTTCTTCTTATTTGAGTCATTCTACCTCCGCAGTCTCCCACCGAAGCAGGGTGACCCGAAAAAAAAAATCACCATCATTTACACTATCACTGACTTGCCAGATTCGAGCAGATATGGCAGTTTAGAAGTCATTCTAAAAATTAGATATCCCAAACCCCTCCTTTAGAGTGCAGGCATTGTATTTCCCACCTCCAGGACTGAAGTCCAGCTAACCAAATTCCCTGAATTCCTTCAAAAAATATTACCCTGTTCACACACTAACTGCTCATCAAGTCATAAAACCCATTTGCCTCCACTTGCTCCTAATATGCACACGCACTATTGCTGGAAGTCTAAGCCCGTGCACACAAAATCTTCTTTACTCCCTCCCTCGAACCTTTCCTAGGGGAACTCCTACTCCTACATCCTTACACTACAAATTTATACGTTCTCCGAGTCATTCTATTTTGTTCCATCCTCTCAAAATCTCCAAACCACCTCAACAACCCCTCTTTCTGATCTCCAACTACAGGGAGATCAGAAAGTGCCTCAGAGCTAATTTCATTAGCTCTGAGGCACCCACACCATCGTATGTCTTCGGATCACAAGTACAACACCTAGCTCTGATAGGTGCGGATCTTTGAAGGATTGTATGGTCCAGTGGGTAGAGCATCGCAAATTTTCACTCACCATGAGGCGGGCTAAAACAACAAAGGTTTGATCCCCGGCTAGTCGCAGTGTTATTGATTAAATACCACTCGTTCGTGGTTAAAATACTATACTACTTGTGGAGGCTAGTACACCAAACGGGGAGTAGAATGAAATTAGCTCTGAGGCACCCACACCATCCTGTGTCCTTGGATCACCATACAACACCTAGCTCTGCTGGGTGCGCATCGTGATTTTCGCTCACCATGAGGCAGGCTAAAACAACACAAGTTCTTTTCCCCGGCTAGTCGCAGTGTTGTTATCGATTAAATACCATTCGTTCGTGGTTACAGTACTATGTATACTGCTTGTGGAGGCTAGAACACCAAACGGGCAATAGAATGAAATTAGCTCTGAGGCACCCACACCATCATATGAACTTGGATCAGGGTACAACACCAAGCTCTGCTGGGTGCGTGATTCTTTGTAAGACTAAAACAACACGGGTTGGATCCCCCGGCTAGTTGCATTGTTATATATATATATATATATATATATATATATATATATATATATTATATATATATATATATATATATATATATATATATATACAAAGCAACTACAGGGGAGCTGCAATCTACCCATCACCAGAGCTTGCAATGTTGCAGAAATGAGTAGAAAGTCCAGGTAGGTTCCTTCAGGACAAGATTCTGTCCAGAGTAACGGTAATAGGCTGGTGGCAGACTAGTGCCAGGTGCCAAGGATAAAGGCAGTTTATTAAAAAACAGAAGAAACGGATAGCCCAGTCCATAAGCATTGATTACGTAGTAATGACGTCATTACCACAAAAATGTCGTCTGACTTCAATACATTTCGTTATAAAAGAAGTAAATTCTGATTTCGAATGTCAGGGGCCATTATCTCGGAGATTTTGACTCAGTATTCCCTTACATCAAGTGTACTAAACATGGAATTAAAAATTATTGTTTTCAAGTCCAAATATTTCGTTCTAGTCAACGACAATGTATATTCTGTAATTTATTATGGAATAGCATATTTCATTGTTTTCAAACCAGGAAATGGGAGTTAATTAAAAAAATTGAACGAGGGCAAACTCACCTATAAAACAAAGGCGCATCCGATTTCAGCTACCGTGAATCTATAAGCAGACGCTAGCCAAACACAAAAAGTGGGCAGGTATGCAGTCACAAAGTAGACCTCAATTCATTTATGTGAGACTACATCGTTTAAGACAATCCAGAGCATTCATATAAGAATTTGGCTTAAGGTTATTTACAATGGCTTAATTATAAAAGAATCAAGTTTGAACAATCCTAAGCTATTGTTATATAGCTTGAACGGTTTTTTCGTGTTTTATAATTACCGATTATAAAATACTTCTTTTCTGCCAAGAGGAACAAGGAACTAGTACTTTGGATTCTGATGATTTTGCAAGGTTATTGCAGGGCCGAGTGTGGATGACTATGGCATTGGATTCCTGTTCTGTCCAGATCGAATATTGATGTTGGTTTAAGCTAATATCTAGAGATCTGCCGGTCTGTCCCACATTAGCCAAGCTGCAGCTGCTATACACAAATCTGTAAACACCACCCACACAGTTATGGGGAAATTTTTTGATCATGCTTTTAACTGTTTGTGAATTTTTGAAAACTACTTTGTATGCATGGGAGAATAAGCACATTTTTAATCTGAGGTGTTATCCTAGGTTATGTTCTATTGAACGTTTTCCTAGGTGCCAACAAATCCGTTTCTACAAACTCCATGAGATGTGAAGCATGGGTTGTGAATGTTGCAGTAATGAGGAGGCTGGAGGCAGTGGAGATGGTCGTGTCTGAGAGTAGTGTGTGGTGAGACTATTATGGTGAGACCATTATGAAGAAAATTAGTAGCTTGGAGATTAGGTGTGGGATTACTAAAAGTATTATCCAGAGGGCTGAAGAGGTGGTTGTTGAGGTTGCTCAGATATTTAGAGAGGATGGAACAAAATAGGACGATTCAGAGGTGGTATATATTTATAATGGAGGGAAGGCAGGGTAGAAGTTGGAGCGATGAGGTAAAGGAGGTGTGAGTGCAAAGAGTTTAGACATTGAGCGAGCGTGTTAGATGGGAGTGACCTGACGTGCTGTTGGAGTGTGAGGAGGATAACATTTATGAAGCGATGCAGAGAAACCGGATAACTGGACATGAATCCCAACCCTGAAGGAGGGGTGGGAATGTTTTCTGTTTCGAAGGGAATTATTGGTGCTCTTCTGGCAAGACAGTGATGGTTAAAGTTTTTATTCTTTTTTTTTTTTTTTTGGGTGGGGGGGGTTAAGTCACCCTGCCTCGGTGGGAGACGGCCAGTGAGGTGATTTTTTTTCATATAAACCAAAGAAAAACTAAGTAACTAAAGAACAACATTTATAATACAGTATCATAACAATCCACAACCACTACACTAATACGTGATTACACTAGACGACAATTCGGTAAGTCGTATATCATTGTAATATCAATAATTAATAATGCTTTAGAAACAGCCAAAAATGTCGTTCGATTTTCACCAACAGCTTGAGTGTTATTTTAACAACTCACAAATTTGACACTTATGAAAGAGACCTTAAAGCAAAAAAAAAAAAATATAACATTGAACTTGCCCAGAGGTTAGCGAAGGAAAGAGTGGTTTTGACAGTGATCCTGGTCGGAGGTCGTTCACATCTGGTAGAATTTATGCTGAGTTGTTTCATCCAGTAGCCATACAGACCCGCTTCTGTCACCAACTTCATCCTGTGACGTAAAATTCAAAGATGTATTCACCTGCTGAAGCTTACATTACACAAATAACCCACACATAAAAGAGAGAGAAACTTACGATGATGTTTTGGTCAGATTTGGACCATTTACATAGTCACACTAACAAGGAAGAGTGAGGAAGCCAATATATAGACGAGGGAAACAATGACGGGACCAGGAGAGGAAGGAAAACAAGTAGTGGTAGTGGTAAGGCTGGTAGTGGAAGTAGTAGAAGTGGTAGTGGATGTAGAAAGTGGAGAAAATACTACTACTACTTCTACTAGCAACCTTACCATTACCACTACTTCTTTTTCTTCCTCTCTTAGTCCCGTCTCTTTTCCACTCGCCTGTATATACTAGTTCCCTCACTCTTTCGTGTTAGTGTGACTTTTAAATGGCCTAAGTCGGACTGAAAAATCGTCGTAAGCTTCTCCTATGAGAGGGTTATTTGTGATCACATTTGTAACTTTTTGTTCATTAAGATTAATATTATTGCCACATTCAGTTAACTTTGCAAACGGATGAAATTAACATTAGAGAGGTGCCCATACTTATCTGGGTTCTGGCTGCGTAGATAACTTACTGCTTACATTGATGCAGGTTTAAATTATGCTGTGGACTAAGTACTGCACAAGATACTAGTACAAAAGCAAGTGGAGCAACAGAATTAACAATAAAATACTACAATGGAACAAGGTATAGTTGATAGGTATGAAACAGGGAATGATTATCCGAAAAGTGTCGGAATGGGTGCATGTGAAGAGCGTGTTTCCACACAGATCAGAACCAGGGCAACAGATTTTATTTTGTATAGATGTGAAACTAATGAGGAGGATACAAGCATCCGTAAACCAAATGAATCTGGACGGGCTGTAGGCATGGTCTGGAGGCAGTGTAGAAGGGCACAGAAGACCGCAAAATAAGTGTAAGCTTGGGGATGGGGGATAGCAAAGACTGAAAAATTCCCTCAAGGTTGAGTATTGTACTGAACATATCACCATATGAGCACATCAACCAAGTAGCTGCTGTAGCTAATGTGCGTCGGAAAAATCTAAGACTAGACCTTAGACATAAAAATAAGAGTATTTCAAGACAATGTACACCGTGTACGTCAAGCCCTTTTGGAGTATGCAGCACCAGTATGGAACCCACACCTAGTTAAGTTTGTCAATAAATTGAAGAAAATGCAGAGGCCTGCAACGAGACGAGTTCCTGAAGTAAGGGTTATGTCCAATGAGGAGAGGTTATGAAACTCAGCCAGTTGACACTGGAGGAAATAAAAACTAGAGAAATATTATAACAAGTTTCAAAATACTAATACTAATTCATACTCTGATTAGAAACAGATTGTTTGAAAGATGAGAAATAGGAAAACGAGTACAGATGAAAGTTGAAAATTTGTTGAGTCATTGGAAGGTTAGAAAATATTTCTTCAGCCTTAGAGTATTCACAAAGTGGAATGACCTAGAGAGTGAAGTGGTAGACAGGATTCATATATAGCTTTAGGAAGAGGTACGATATAGCTCTAGAAGTCAGGAGAGTGGACCTAGAGGTAACCAGAAAAGAGCCGGGATCAAGAGCTAAGACTCAATCCCTGCAACCCCTTATAGGTGAGTACACACTCACAGACTCGCACCTACAAACACACACGGGACCAGGAGCTGTGAATCGACCCCTACATCCAAATAAAGGTGAATGCACACACACACACTAATGCACAGTATTCAAGCGGACGAGGATCAGGTAGGACTACAAAGGGATCTGGACAGGTTGCAAGCCTGGCAGAACAATTGGCTCCTGGTGTTTAACCGCATCAAGTGCAAAGTCCTGAAGACTGCGGAAGGTCATAGAAGATCACAGACGGGGTACAGGTTAGGGAGCCAAAGGCAGCAGATCTCACTCAAGGAAAACGATGTTGGGGGATCATACTGAGAACATCTCCTGCGGCGCACTTTTGCCTGCTGCAGCATATGGACGCCTGGCAAACCTAAGAATAGCATTCCGACACCTGAGTAAGGAATCAATCAAGACTCTGAACACCGTGTACGTCAGGCCCATATTGGAGTATGCAGTACCAGTATGGAACCCACACATGGTCAAGCACGTTTTGAAATTAGATAAAGAGCAAAGGTTTGCACCAAGACTAGTCCCTACGAGGAGAGGTTAAGGGAAATCAACCTGACAACACTGGAGGACAGGAGGGATACGGGAGACATGATAACATATAAAACACTGAGCAATTGACAAAGTGAATAGGAACAGAATGTGTCAGAGATGGGACAGAGCAACAAGGGTCACAACTGGAAGTTGAAAACTAAGATAAGTCACTGGGATGTTAGGAAGTATTTCTTCAGTCATAGAGTTGTCAGCAAGTGGAACAATCCGGAGAGTTATGTAATGGAGGCAGGATCAATACATAACTTTAAGAAGAGGTACAATAAAGCTCTTGGAGCAGAGTGTCGACCTAGTAGCAACCAGCGAAGAGGAGGGTCAGGAGCTGTGAATCGACCCCTGCACCCACAAATAGGTGAGTACATACACACATGCATAGCGCACACACACACACACACGTGAATTACATGACGGAAAGGATAGATAAACAGATATCCCTCTTCGCAGATGACGTGAAAGTAATAAGAATATAAGAAGACGTGAACCAGGAAATGCTACAAATGGATCTGAACATGCTGCAGGTCTGGTCTGAAAGTGGCTACTGGAGTTTAACTCCAGCAAATGCAAAGTTATGAAGTATGGGCAAAGGCAAAGAATCCCGCAGACGAATTACAAGCTTGTGGGACAAAGTTTCAAACCTCACTCAAGGAGAAGGACCTTAGAGTGGGTATTATACCGAGCACGACATATCAGCGACAAAGTCTTCTCAATTCTAGAAGAATCAACAGATCTACTTACTATGTAAATAGAGAAAGAAAGTGTGTAAACACACCAAGCGTAAGTAAAGCTAACTCCCACATTGAATCAAAGTCAATTCCAAGGCAGTGTACTCCCCATAAATATCATACATGAGTAAACATACAGAGATTAAATCAAAGCCCTGATCCACAATAGTAGGGTAAGTTAAGTTCATGAGAATGTGGTAGTGTTTTTTGGGTGCTATGCATGACATAAGAATGTTATGTGGTAGTTAGTGCACCAGGTCACAACTAACGCCTCCACCACTCCCACAGTGTTACAAATATTATACAGATATATCACGTTTAAATGCAAATATGGAATAGAAAAATAATCTTTCAATAAAACAAAAAGTTTTGCACTGTCTCAGCTATCAATAAAAATAATTACTCTCATTTCATAACAATTCTAGACTAATATTAATAATTATATGCTAAATAATGCACCAACACCAAACACTCAACTTATATATTTTACAAAATTTGAGAGGAAATCAGGAAGCACCTTTACTGTTTTAACAACAAATTAATATTTATTAAAAATAATCAGACACACATTGCATTCCTTGTCTTACCTGTTACTCATTGCGGGAACAAGGGGACTGTCCTTCTGACCGATCATGCATAGGAATGCTGGTAGGAATACTTCTCTCGACTGATAAAAGTCACACCGACCTGTCAAGAACACAGTTTTGCTTGACTGACCCATGACAAAGTGTTAAATATTTAAACCTGGATGTTAGTATACTAGGACAAATAAGAATTGGATTTCCATCGCAATAACATATATTTACCTTCGTTGTGTATCCTCTCAAAGCTTTTCGTCGATTTCTTGCCACTCGAGGGTTACTCTGTTAAGTTTAATGCCTATCATTATCATCACACTGGTTAAACTTAAGTGTATGTATAGTGAGAGATATACACTAGTTGTTACTTGAGTAGTACATTACCTAAATCAACATATTTGTACATTAGTCATAAATAGGGATCTCTTTTTGGGATTTGACCCCACAACCTTTCTTGGGCATGTCTTTGACATGCTGCAGAAGGGCCACGCCTATAGCCATAGCTTTTAGAACTCCACCTCGTAGACTTTCTCCTATTGAAAGGAGACTAACGACGAAGGAAGGGGTTTCTTTTGACGATTGTAGGGAAACTTGTCAGTGGGCGTTGGAGGTCGAGCGTGACGTTGGAGATCGTCTAAAATCACGGACTGAGGTTGTAAAAGAACCTACCATTATCACCCCTCCATCCTCAACCCTCCACCCTCACCACATAACAACAACCCACGCCCTCTCCCTTTCCAGATCTACTGAGTTGCCAAGTGTTCATTTATTGGACTGCGGCAGTTAGATTAAAATTGTTTTATTTTCAGGTCACTTGCTACAAGGTATCAGGAAAATACCTATAATTTTCCCACGCCTGTTTTGAGACGATTGTGGTGCATGGCGCAAAACACACACACACACACACACACACACACACACACACACACGCACAGCACACACACACACACACACACACACACACACACACTCACACATATGCGTTAACATGTTAGGGACACTACCAGAGAGAGAGGTGAGGATGATCCAGCAAGACTGGACCTCGTATTCACCTTGAGTAGTTAAGACATCGAGGGCATCACATACGAAAGGCCCCTCGGAGCTAGTGATAATGTGGTTCTGAGCTTCGAATACATAGAAGAGTTACAATTGGAGAGAGAAGCAAAGCATAATGGGAGAAGCCAAATTACAAAAGGGGGGACTACACAGGCCTGAGGAATTTCCTGCAAGAGGTTCAAAGGGAGAGAGAATTGGTGGGAAAATCAGTAAACGAAATGGAGTACGTTACAAAAAAAATGCAAGGGAACACCAGAACGAGTCCTTGGTTCACCCAAAGGAGTAGGGAGGCATAAACTAAGTGAGCTAGAGAATGGAAAAAGTGCATAAGACAAAGGACCCAGGAAAATAAAGAGATTAGTCGAAGAGCCAGAAACGAATAAGCACAGATAAGAAGAGAGGCCCAGCGGCAATAAAAAAACGACATTGCATCGAAATCCAAGTCTGAACTGAAGCTGTTTTATAGCCACATCAGGAGAAAAACAGCAGTCAAGGACCAGGTAATCAGACTGAGGAAGGAAGGAGGGTAGTTTACAAAAAACGACCGAGAAGTATGTGGGGAACTCAACATGAGATTTAAAGACGTATTTACAGTGGAGACAGAAACGACTCCGGAAAGCCGGAAAAGGGAGATACACCAGCAAGTAATACACCAAGTGCTGGACGAAATACATACAACTGACGAGGAGGTGAAGACGCTGGTAAGTGAACTTGATACCTCAATGGTGGTGGGACCGGACATTTCGCCATGGGTCCTTAGAGAGAGGGAGCAGAGACGCTGTGTGTGCCACTAGCAACAATCTTCAACACATCCACTGAAACTAGGCAACTACGTGAAGTGTGGAAGACGGCAAATGTAGTCCCAGTTTTTAAGAAAGGTGATAGACATGAGGCATTAAAGTACAGACCAGTGTCATTAACATGTACAGTATGTATAGTCATGGAGAAGATTATCAGGAGATAAGTTGTGGAGAAAAAATCTCCAGATTTAATGTTGGGTATCTCTCAGCCCCCTCACCCCCCCTCTTCAGCCCTCTGAGGGGCTTAACCCTCTCTGAAGGGGCTTAATGAACTCCACCACTTCCTTGTTCCCACAGAGCTTTATTAAAGAATTATGAGCACAAGGCGTCACCTGGCACGCCTCTCTCCTTGCTAGACTTTCTGAACAACTGTACAACGGGATTAAACCTAGAGTAATTGCTCTTTCCCCATAGAAGGAAGAATACCTGGAAACCTGCGCTCCAGCTGATCTACAAGTCAGTTATATATAACTGGCTAGAAGTTATATATAACTTCTAGTCCACAGCTTGACAACAAGGAAACAGCTCTCTTGGGTTAAACTCTGTTGCAATGTCTAGCAGGAATGTCTATAAAACTGAAGTCAGTGTTCCCTTTGTGGGTATGAAGGCTGAGGGCGCTACGCAGGGTGGCAAGCTAGACTGACTTCAGGAATGAGAGCGTGAATACGTCATGAAATCTCCCACTGAAAACAAAGACAACACTGAATTTGTGCGGTAGACTCTGAAATAATATCAATGTCCATTAGGAAATTTAACAAGTGAAAACAATACAAACAAGACGATAAAATGTGTTTTAATGTGTTTTCGCGGTGTGCACTCAGGCGAAAGCTAACAGTAGGAGAAAATCTCTCCCTACTGTGAATAACGAATGGTGTTATGAAGTGACTGTAATGCGTTTCGAGTGATAGGACATTACAGCGACGTATGGATTGCAGCATTCAAGACGTCATTCCTGGGGTCATTAAACCTGTTCTACAACTAGCTAGTGAAATTTGGGGCAGTTACAATACCCAGGTAAGTCCTGTCAGACTCCTGTCGTCTTATGTTAACTGCAGCTAATAGGTAGATATGGTATTTGATTGGGGTTATCAATATACCTCGTAACACTGCCGTTACACCCAACAACGGTGAGTACTCATCACATTGTTCGTCAAATGTGGGAATATTAACTCATTCGAAGGAGACTCCTTGAACCGCAGCTGCAAGAGTCTGAGTCGTCAACAGAAGCTAAGTATATTTCTGTTTTATGTTTACTATGTCGGAAAGTGAACTTGGCTCTTACGTTTCCTCCACAAGAGTGGTGGAGTACCAAGAAAGAACGCACTTATACACGATAACCAGCACGATTTCAGAAGAAGGTAAATCGTGTGTCAAAAAATTACTGGAGTTTTATGACAGGGCAACAGAAGTAAGACAAGAGAGAGAGAAGTGTGGGTAGATTGCATTTCCTTGGACTGTAAGAAGGCTTCAACACATATCCACACAAGAGAGTAATGCAAAATCTAGAGAATCAGGCAAGCCTAACAGGAAACGCACTGCAATAGATGAGAAAATACCTGACAGGGAGGCAACAACGAGTCATGGTACGCGACGAGGTGTCAGAGTGGGCGCCTGTGATGAGCGGGGTTTCACAGGGGTCAGTCCTAGGACCGGCGATGTTTCTGGTATATGTGAATGATGCCGGAAGGGATAGACTCAGAAGTTTCCCTGTTTGCAGATGATGTGAGGTTAATGAGAATTAAATAGGATGAGGATCAGATAGGACTACAGGCTGCAAGCCTGGTCAAGCAAGTGGCTCCTGGAATTTAACCCCACCAAATGCAAAGTCATGAAGATCGGGGAAGGGCAAAGAAGAGCAAGGTAAGAAATCGTTCAAGATACTGTACACCATATTGGAGTATGCAGCACCAGTTTGGAACCCACATCTGGTCAAGCACGTCTAGAAATTACATAAAGCGGAGAATGTCCTACTAAGAAAGTTTAAGGAAATCGACGTGGCGACACTGGAGGAAAGGAGGGATAGGGAGGACATGATAACGACACAAAATACTGAGAGGAAATGAAAAGATGGACAGAGACATGATGATCCAGAGATGGAACACAGCAACAAGGGGTCATAATTGGAGGACTCAGATGAGTCAGAGGGATGTTTGGAAGTATATCTTCAGCCATAGAGTTGTCAGGAAGTGGAATAGTCTGGAAAGTGATGTAGTTCATACATGTACATTGAATCAAAGCATACTTGACAGGAAAGAACCAACGAGTGATTGTCCGAGAACAGGTGTAGGAACACGTGCATATGACGTATGGTAAAGGAAATAATAAATAACTTTCTAAGGAAAATTAAAAATTAAAAATATAAAAAGTATTGAATTAAATATCATAAAAAAGGCCGCCTTTAGTTCAAGTGAGATCTTGAGACAGGAGACTTCTTAATCCAAGACGTCTTCTTAGGATGAAATAAAGATATGATGTTCTTTATCCTGGGTAGGCGGTGGGATGGTATGTAGATGGAGAAGCTTCTGTTATTTCTGTTTCGCAGAATCTCACTTCAAATCGCAAGTGAGAGATGAAAGCTAGATTCCGTCGCCTGGGATCTAGCTCCCAAAAAATCAAGCGTCTGCTGCGGATGACTACGCCAGCAGCAGAACTGATCAGGAGAGAGTGGACATGAAGTAATTTCCCAAACTCCCACCCAAACCAGGCAAGGTTAATTCTTCCTGGAGTTGAAAAAAAAACTCAGACTCGAAGAAATCTGAAGTTTTACAGCAGCCCGCTAGATGGCAGTGAGAGTTGCGACACACTGTAACAGTCTCTAGGAGTCTGAAATACCATAAGCCTAATTTACCGTCTTTTCCCTCAAATTATTGACGGGGCTATTTTCTGTATATGTGAGTGACATGAGGGATGCCTCTGACTGTCTAATGAGAAGAATACAAGCTAACATGGACCAGGAAATGCTACAAATGGATTTGGAAAGGTTGAAGGCCTCGTGTGACAAGTGGCTACTGCAGTTTAGCCCAACTAAGTGCAAAGTTAAGTAGATTTTGGGAACTTCAGAGAAGAGTGCAGACGGGGTACAGGCTCGAGGGGGCAACGCCTGCAAAAATTCACTCATGGAAAAGGAACTTGGGGGTTAATATCGTACAAGCATATCGCCTAAGACGCACATCAATCAAACATCTGCTGCAGCAAATACGTGTCTGGCAAATCGAAGACTAACATATAGATTTCTAGGTAAGGAGTCATTCAAGGCACTGTATGCTGTGTAGTTCAGATCCATATTGAAGTATGTAGCACCAATATGGAGCCCACCTAGTCAAGCATGTCAAAAAACAGGAGAAAGTGCAGAGGTCTGCAACGAGACTAGTCCAGGAGCTAAGGTAAAAGTCCTGTGAGGAGAGGTTATGGAAGTTCAGCCTGATGACATTGGTGAGCAGAAAGACTAGGGGTGATATGATAACTACGAACAAAATACTGAGAGGAACTGATTGAGTTAATAAAGAAAGAATTTTTGAGAGATGGAGAAACAACAACTCACGGGCACAACTGCAAGTTAAAAACTAATTTTTCACCAATGAGAACACGTCACATGTCGCCTTCATAAACGCTAGAATCCTCCGGCAAGACTAAGGGTAGAAGATTACCAACCACCAAGACTTTCTTCTCAAACAGAAAGATCTGAAACACTGACAGGCACTTTTTCTAGGGGTTACAAAGGCCTCCACAACACACCCCACTTCCCCACCTCCCGCAGGACTTCATAACCTTGCATGATGACCCAGGGTGTGGTAGATTAGCAATTACTGTAAGCAAAAGACCCAGAAAACCTGATATCACCTCAAATTGGTGATATTGGAGCCTCCGTTCCACCTTTCTGATTATTCATTGACAGTCGTTCACTACGTCTTAAACTGAAATTTATTTCTGAGTCGGAACAGACCATGGCATATACGCTATATTTCCTCTGAGAAAACTTTCCCCTCAACCCATCTGTTGCTGCTCTTGTAGCATTGCATATCTCCTGATGATGCGCAGAGACGTGTGAAAGTACTTGAGCCGAAAATTTTCATCCCCCGTTGCTTGTCTTATCTGTATGCATGCATGTATATATTTATGTATTCAATAATTTCGTAAAAATCATTCTGAACCTAACGAAAAAAATATATATTTTGTGTTTATTATTAAATTATTGTAAACTTATCTAAAATATATTTAGAAGGATTAGACTAAATTAAATTGCGCTTGTTATAATAAGGTTAGGTAAGTTTTCTAAGGTTCTTTTGGTACAAAATTATTAACTCTTACATTAACATAAATGAAAAAAAATATATATCTTTAAACATATAAGAATTTTATTATAATATTTTATATATATATATATATATATATATATATATATATATATATATATATATATATATATATATATATATATAAAGGAGGTACCACCTCTAGGACATTACTGGGAACCCTCATCCTCAGGGAAGACAATAAACGTACCTCAGGGAAAACTCGAGGTTCTCCCGGAGCTGTTTGAATATTTTCTTCTCCTACCACCCCCTATATATATATTATATAAGTGCTTTATTAATAGACAGAAAACATTGACAGAAAACACAATCATGAACATGAATACATTGGTACAATATATCAAAGATTATGAATCTCCTCCAGCTCCTCCGAAGCCGGACGGGAGCCCAGTATGCAGCATGCATTTCCCCTCTGGATGGCCACGCTGAGGCACTGGAACATGAAAGTAGCTGCCCTTGGGTCCCTGTTGGTGTCGATGAGTCTGGAACCCAGTTCTTTAAGGAAACGTGTTGCATTTTTTCCCCATGCTCCCAAGGTCTCTGATCCCACTGGGACAAATTGATACTGTTTGCTTATGTCCCTGTACTTGCCGATCTTGTACTCCTCCCTGTGGTCAGCAGCTCCTCTCTGTCGCCCGTCACTTTGAAAGATGTAGGTGTCAGCCAGTGTCGACACACAGGTATAGTCCAATGCTAAGAGCTTGCCATTCTTCCAAGGATAGATGGTGATCCCGTCAGGGCAGTTTGCTGGGTTGTGGGCGTTGTTGGCTGCTAGTGATCGAGGCTCTCTCTCGGCTGGGCATCTAGCTGAAGCAAGGGTTCTCTTTATGATGTCACTGACTTCATTGTGTCTTGCATGCCAGCCCTTGGTTTTGGAACAGTTTAGACCATGTAGACCATTTTGGTCGGCTTGCGCATCGCCGCAAATACACGTATATTCTGTGTGAATTGGGGCGGCAAGGCGCAGAGCCACTGCAATACGGAGGGTCTTAAGGTCGAGGCGTGTTCCCATTGCCGAAATGGGAACTGTTTGGAGGAAGTCCCCAGAGTGATGTGCACTCACAGCTAGAAGAAGGGCAGTCTCCCTGTCTAATGTTACAGCCCTAAGCATGTTGGCAAGCATCTTTTCAGTGATGGGGCCATCCGAGCTTGACTTTTTGTAGGCCAGTTCTGCACTAGGTTTTGGTGCTGGAGCAGCAAGAGTCTCCCATTCAGTGATGGCATTGGCGTAGCTAGGGTCTTGTATTCCTGCTGAATCACTGAGGTTGTCCGGGTTGAAAGTGTTGAATGATGATGAAAGTATTTTCTTTTTGGGAATTTTCTTTCTTTTTGCGTCACCCTGCCTCGGTGGGAGACGGCCGACTTGTTGAAAAAAAAAAATATATATTATATATATATATATATATATATATATATATATATATATATATATATATATATATATATATATATATATATATATATATATATATATATATATATTTTTTTTTTTCAACAAGTCGGCCGTCCCCACCAGGCAGGGTGACGCAAAGAAAGAAAACCCCAAAAAAAAATACTTTCATCATCATTCAACCTTTCACCTCACTCATACATAATCACTGTCTTTGCAGAGGCGCTCAGATACGACAGCTGAGAATAGTCCCTCCCAGCTGTCACTATCCCAGACCCCTCATTTAAAGTGCAGGCATTGTACTTCCCATTTCCAGGACTCAAGTCCAACTAAATCAATTAACTGGTTTCCCTGAATCCCTTCACAAAATATTACCCTGCGCACACTCCAACAGATCGTCATGTCCCAAAAATCATTCGTCTCCATTCACTCCTATCTAACACGCTCACACATGCTTGCTGGAAGTCCAAGCCCCTCGCCCAAAAAACCTCTTTTACCCCCTCCCTCCAACCTTTTCAAGGACGACCCCTACCCCGCCTTCCTTTCCCTACAGATTTATACGCTCTCCAAGTCATTCTACTTTGATCCATTCTCTCTAAATGACCAAACCACTTCAACAACCCCCTTCAGCCCTCTGACAAATACTTTTAGTAACTCCACACCTTCTCCTAATTTCCACATTCCTAATTTTCTGCATAATATTTACACCACACATTGCCCTTAGACAGGACATCTCCACTGCCTCCAGCCTCCTCCTCGCTGCAGCATTTGCAACCCATGCTTCACACCCATATAAGAGTGTTGGTACCACTATACTTTCATACATTCCCTTCTTTGCCTCCATGGATAACATTTTTTGTCTCCACAGATACCTCAACGCACCACTCACCGTTTTTCCTTCTTCAATTCTATGGTTAACTCATCCTTCATAAACCCATCCGCTGACACGTCAACTCCCAAATATCTGAAAACATTTACTTCTTCCATAATCCCTCTCTCCAATGTGATATCCAATTTTTCTTTATTTAAATCGTTTGATATCCTCATCACCTTACTCTTATCTATGTTCACTTTCAACTTTCTACCTTTACACACTCTCCCAAACTCGTCCACTAACCTTTGCAACTTATCTTTAGAATCTCCCATAAGCACAGTATCATCAGCAAAAAGTAACTGTGTCAACTCCCATTTTGCATTTAATTCCCCGTAATTTAATCCCACCCCTCTCCCCAACACCCTAGCATTTACTTCTTTTACAACCCCATCTATAAATATATTAAACAGCTATGGTGATATTACACATCCCTGTCTAAGACCTACTTTTACCTGGAAGTAATCTCCCTCTCTCCTACACACAATAACCTGAGCCTCACTATCCTCATAAAAACTCTTTACAGCCTTCAGTAACTTACTACCTATTCCATACACTTGCAACATTTGCCACATTGCTCCCCTATCCACTCTATCATATGCCTTTTCTAAATCCATAAATGCAATGAAAACTTCTCTACCTTTATCTAAATACTGTTCACATATATGCTTCAATGTAAACACTTGATCTACACATCCCCTACCCACTCTAAAGCCTTTTTGCTCATCTGCAATCCTACTCTCTGTCTTACCTCTAATTCTTTCAATAATAACCCTGCCATACACTTTACCTGGTATACTCAGTAAACTTATTCCTATATAATTTTTACACTCTCTTTTATCCCCCTTTCCTTTATATAAAGGAACTATACATGCTCTCTGTCAATCCCTAGGTACCTTCCCCTCTTTCATACAATTATTAAACAAAAATACCAAGCACTCCAGCACTATATCCTCCCCTGCTTTTAACATTTCTGTCATGATCCCGTCAGTTCCAGCTGCTTTACCCCCTTTCATTCTACGTAATGCCTCAAGCACCTCCCCCACACTCACATCCTGCTCTTCTTCACTCCTAAACGATGTTGTACCTCCCTGGCCAGTACATGAAATTACCGCCTCCCTTTTTTCATCGACATTTAAAAGTTCCTCAAAATATTCCCGCCATCTACCCAATACCTCCAGCTCCCCATCTACTAACTCCCCTACTCTGTTTTTAACTGACAAATCCATTCGTTCCCTAGGCTTTCTTACCTTGTTTATCTCACTCCAAAATTTGTTCTTGTTTTCAGGAAAATTTCTTGACAGAGCCTCTCCCATTCTTTCATCCGCTCTTCTTTTGCACTCTCTCACCACTCTCTTCAACTTTCTTTTACTCTCCATATACTCTGCTCTTCTATTAACACTTCTGTTTTGTAAAAACCTCTCATAAGCTACATTTTTCTCTTTTATCACACCCTTTACTTCTTCATTCCACCACTCACTCCGCTTTCCTCCTGCACCCACCCTCCTATAGCCACAAACTTCTGCCCCACATTCTAATACTGCATTTTTAAAACTATCCCAACTCTCTTCAACCCCCCCCCACTACTCATACTTGCACTAGCCCACCTTTCTGCCAATAGTTGCTTATATCTCACCCTAACTTCCTCCTCCCTTAGTTTATATGCTTACTCGCAAATATGCATATAAATGCACATACATATACACATTCACACATCAAAAAATAGACACACATAAATACACACAAACACAAGCACACGATATGAGATACCATTCTTGGGTTGCATTCTGTCCGTAAAAACATCGCAATTTATAAGCAATTTCCTTCATCCTTCTAGGCGATAAGAACATTTTACAATTTTCTTTTGCAATGCAATGTTTATTTATATCCCTCGCCATAGCAGATCCGTCTATTTATTGATTTCAGTGATATTACAAGGTCACTAATTTTCCGTAAAATCTAGTCTACTAAGGTTCTCATGTTACCTGAGTATTTGAAACTCGACGGACCTCACATGACAAATTACATCTTCGTTTCTAATACCAACGATAGAGTGAGTTTTTTTACTGCCTGGGTGAAGTAAAGGTGGCTGGCATTTTTTCAAGTTGAGTGAATACCTTTCCATACAAATACTTTACAAAACATCTGATAGGCTTCAAACTTTTAGCGTTTGTGTATCATCCTAAAGAGGAAAGTTTGGATTATTGTTGGGTTGCGTAGGTACCAACCTTTCAATATAATACATATAACTGAACAGTGATTTCCGTTTGATGAACTGAGAATACGAATTCTGATCTTTAAACTTTCTACGCAGGTTCAGAGAATTTAGAAGAATATTTGCTTTGTTGGCGGTGTGAGTAGATTGTAATTTGCTATTTTTATTTAAAAAAAAATGTAGGGTATTGCTTTCGGTGTTATAACGTGAGAATGCCTCTTGTGAGCAGTGCCAAATGTAATGAAGTGCTATACCTTATTGTGTGGAAGACCTAAATGAATTTTCGACAATTAAACATTGTATTAAAGAAATTGGCATATTGGTTGCCATGTGATAACTTGTGAATACTAAATTTACTTCAGCTCTTCATAGCTGTTGTTTAGCTGCAGTCACTGCCTGAGCCATATTGTTCACTATTACATTTGCATGCATTCAGGTAGAGGGGTATGGGATTATGGAATATAAGGGATATCGTTTTTCGCATCGCAAAATGAATTACATGTAATGAGTGAGGGCGTTGACTGGTAAAGCAGTGGTGAGCCTCAATCAAATGACCCACACCAGAAGATATTTTCCCAAGACAAATACAATACTGAAATGAAGAGTTAGTTGAATGACCTGTGAGAGAGAAGTATTCAGTCATGACGACCTTGCTGGTGAGGTCCTCGACGACCAGGGCTTGACCACCCTTCTTCGCTATAGTGTCCGCCACCTGCAGGTACTCAGTTGTCGTCACTAACATCAGCCGACCACTTTTCTGAGAGTTGGTAACTTCTCGAAATATCCCAGACTCTACAGACTGCAAGAAAATCATACAATGGTTTTCTTTATACATGGTGCAAAATTAATAATTTGGTTATATGTATTTGTTAGTGATGTGGCAAAGCAGCGGTATCAATATCGACGGGTATCCGTCGATACCTATACCACTACTGGTATCGGAATCTGTGACAAATAGCCGATACAATGTGATATTTTCATAATATTAATTTTACATGTGAGCTTAAAAATAACAAAATCAACACTATACCTCACGATTATGAGGTTTGCACGCACGCACGCACGCACGCACACACACACACACACACACACACAAACACACACACACACACACACACACACATTATGACAATCCTTCCATTGTGTGTAAACCTCGCCAGAAAATATCTAAGATGACCTTCATCTTCAAGAGAAAGTAAAAGAATGTTCAGCATAACTCATTTTCGGAATAACTTCCGAAAATGAGTAGATGTTGATAATCTCCAACTTTGGTGAAAAATTTTAGGTGTCCCCGAAAGGATACTTGTAACAGGTTGCCTAAATATTTTCTATTTTTCTTCCTCCTACTTTCGATTTTATTTTGTGCATAACTCGAGAACGCTTCATCCGATCACCTTCAAATTGTTAACACTTGTATACGATAACGAAGATCAAATTCTAAGAACAATTAGTATGTTCATATGTCTTATGATAAAAGTTATTGGCTCAGATAACTTCCAAGATCCTCAGTGGCAGAACTTCCAACGTTCACAGAATATTTAAAAAAAAAATGACGGCGGAAAGTGAAATTAAAATGTGTATGTGCAGATATGACGATTTTATTTGTAAAATAATGGAGTTTTTATTTCCGTTAAATCACCTCAAATAAATTTGTTTACCTTTTCTGAAAAGTTTCAATATTTAATGGCTGATGCAACTTAAGACTAAGATAATACCTATTATGTATCGTTTGTGTGGAAACAAAATTTTGGAAGTAGTAATATAGTAAAAAATAGAACTAGGAATTGATGGAATCCATGACGTAACTGTAGAATGTGTCACCTGATCGGCTTCACATTTTCACCAGTGTTGTGGCTTCCTGAACACAACATTCTCTAAGTGGATGACATAAGTCACAGTTTACCAATTTTATTAAGTAAATAGTTCTTCTGATTGGCTTCAAAACAGTATTGACGATGGATTTTAAAAAAATGGATGGTAACTCACAAGTTTAATAATTTTACTGAAATAGTTAAGAAACTTGGAATTACTGGAATCATATCAATTACTCGAGAATGTTTCTCCTGATACGCTTTAAACTTTTACAATTGAGGGGATTTATTATAATACAGTTTGTCATTTACTTAAGCTGTGTCAATCTAAATTTGTCAGTTTTATTAAAGAAATTGTTTCGCAGGTAATAACAAGTGAATGCCTCGTCTGGTCACCTTTAAACCTTAAATGTTGTATATTAATAAGTTGCAATTTTGTGTTAATTTGTGCAGTGCCATCTTGTCCTTTCTGGCAATTTTATCAAATTAAGTTTTAAAAAAATCTAAGCCAAACATTATTTCTTACAGGATTTTCGAGAATTTTAAATAGAATGTAAATGTAAAAAGGAAACTACGGATTAATGGAGTTAACGAGGGAAGACTTTCCTATTTTTCGAAATAATTTTTAGCAGCATTTTAATTTGTTTTATCACGAATTTTCATTTATTGCTCGAGAACGTATTATTCGATCGGCTTCAAGATTTCAACGCAAGATTCATGGAACACTTTGCATGCGTGGGTGACCTATGCCCAGTGTTACACAGGCCATTCCACTTTTTCTGTTTCCGTGTGATAACTGGAAAAAAGGCTCCTCTAGTCGGCCATCTTGCCACTTTAAACCTCGAAATATTATAGTATTATTTTACCTTATTGCATTAGAAGCTAAAACGTTGTGTAGTTTTAAAAATAGGTTAGATAAATACATGAGTGGGTGTGGGTGGGTGTGAGTTGGACCTGACTAGCTTGTGCTACTAGGTATTACGACCCCAGAATGGGGCACAATGTATATATATTTATATATTGTAATTATGATGTATATTTCCCTTTCTTATAATTTTATATTGCTGATATTTTCAATAATAGCTAAATCGTTAATATCTTGCTTTATATTATTATTTGACTTAGCTATATTAATAGGTAGGATGTATCATTTTACACTATTGTGCTCATTTGTTCGAGTGGTCAGTAACTGCCCGAGTTGGCAAACTACCTCGCTAACTAGCACTTCGCTTGTTATACTGCCGGCGTGATCCCACCTGTGGAAGGAGACTCCCTCCCTTCCTCGCTCTTTTCGCTGCTGATCCTAATTGGAACAACACTTCGCTCTTGTCTCTGCTTGTTTCCTCGTCATTTAGACTGTTTGGAAGAGTATGTGTTCGGTGGTAAGAAGAAACATACTTCTCTGGACTCACGAAATCGTAATTACACGATTTCAAACAAACCATACCACGGGTGGGGTTGGAACTCGCGGTCAGAGAGTCTCAAAACTCCAGACTGTCGCGTAAGCCACTGGGCCAAATAGATTCAATAAGATTCATCCAACTAGGTATATTTCTACACCAAGGTGTAGAAATATACATAGTTGAGATGAATCTGTGAACTAGCTGCCCAGTGGTTGCGACGCTAGTTTTGAACTCTCTGACCGCGTTCACCCGTGGTATGGTTATACCTCTCTGGACTCTGTGTAATGCTGTTCACAGAGCGTAGCCTAAACTTAGTGATTTTCGACGTTTTACTGGGGTGTGTGTCACATTGACACTCTGAGATAACTCAGGTCTCTAGCTATAGCTTCTGACCAAATTTGTTGTGGCATCTGTGCACCGTCGCAGTCAGGGATTTTGGTTATGCAGAACTTAGATTCAGTAATAAGGGAGTTTTGTGATTATTATGGAGGATCTGCTGTTTGCTATATTGCTGTTCGGCGAATTGGTCGTATGTTCAAGCAAGCTGTTCTGATAGCCAGTTTGGTAGAGAAGTTAACTTATGTGAGAACGTTTAGTAGGTACTGGAAAACCTGATGCACCAACATGTCAGGGACACGACCAGAGAGAAGGGAGAAGATGAACCAGCAAGACTGGACCTTGTATTCACCCTGAACAGCTCAGATATTGAAGACATAACGCACGAGAGCCCCTGGGAGCCAGTGACCATATGGTGCTAGCTTTGAGTACATTGTAGAGCTACAGGTGGAGAGGGAAACAGTACCGATAGAGACAAACCAGACTTTAAAAGAGGAAACTACACAGGCTTGAGGAATTTCCTGCAGGACATCCAGTGGGAAAGGAAATGGAAGGACTGACAATAAATGAAATGATGGAATACGTAGGGGCAAAGTGCAAGGAGGCAGAGGAACGGTTTATACCCAGAGGCAAATGTTTAAATGGGAAGGCCAGAAAGAGCCCTGGTTTACCCAAAGGTGCAGGGAGGCAAGAATCAGAGTATCAGAGAATGGGAACGGTACAGAAGGCAAAGAACCCAAGTAAACAAAGAGATATAGTAGAAGAGCTAGAAACAGTATGCACAAGTACGGAGGAGGCCCAGAACAGTACGAAAACGACATAGCATCGAAAGTTAAGTCCGACCGAAACTGATGTTCAGTCACATCAGAAGGAAGACAACAGTCAAGGACCAGGTGATAAGGCTGGGAGAAGATGGGGAACTCACAAGTAATGATCAAGAGGTATGTGAGAGCTCAACTTGAGGTTTAAGGAAGTATTCACAATGGAGGAAGGAAGGCAGCTGGTTAGACAGGACATGGTTCGTCACCAACAAGGGATGTACCAAGTGCTAGAGGGCATACACACAACTGAGGAGGAAGTGAAGCAGTTACTCAGTGACCTCTATACCTCAAAGGCGATGGGTCCGGACAATATCTCCCGTGGGTTCTTCGGGAAGGAGCTGAGGTACTGAGTGTGCCACTTACCACAATATTCAACACATCCCTTGAAACTGGGCAGCTACCTAAGGTATGGAAGAAGGCCAACGTAGTCCCCATTTTTAAAAAAGGAGACAGAAAAGAGGCACTAAACTATAGACCGGTGTCACTTACATGTATAGTGTGCAAAGTCTGGAAAATCATCAGGAAAAGAATGGTGGAACACCTTGAGCGGAACAGGATAATAAACACCAGACAGCATGGATTCGGGAAGGCAAATCCTGTGTAACAAACCTCCTAGAGTTCTATGATAAAGTAACAGAGGTAGGCAGGAGAGAGAAGGGTGGGTTGATTGCATTTTCCTGGACTGCAGGAAGGCCTTCGACACAGTTCCTCACATGAGATTAGTAAAGAAGTTGGAAGAACAAGCAGGTATAACAGGAAGGGCACTGGAATGGATCAGGAATACCTCAAGGAGGCAACAACGGGTCATGGTGCGTGGTGAGGTATCACAGTGGGCGCCTGTGACGAGCGGTGTACCGCAGGGGTCAGTCCTAGGACCAGTGTTATTCCTGGTATATGTAAATGACATGACGGATGGGATAGACTCAGAAGTGTCTCTATTCGCGATGATGTGAAAATAATGAGAGAATCACATCGGAAGAGGACCAGGCAGGGCTGCAAACAGACCTGGACAAGCTCGACATCTGGTCTAGCAATTGGCTTCTCGAATTCAATCCCTCCAAATGCAAAGTCATGAGGATCGGAGAAGGGCAAAAGACCGCTGACAGAGTACAAGCTAGGCGGACAAAGGCTACAAACCTCGGCAAAGGAGAAAGACCTTGGAGTGAGTATAACGCCAAGCACGTCTCCGGAGGCACACATCAACCAGATAACTGCGGCAGCATATGGGCGACTGGCAAACCTAGATTAGCGTTCGTTACCTTAACAAGGAATCGTTCAAGACACTGTATACCGTGTACGTCAGGCCCATACTAGAATATGCAGCACCAGTCTGGAACCCACACCTGGTCAAGCACGAAAAGAAACTAGAGAAAGTGCAAAGGTTTGCGACAAGGTTAGTTCCACAACTCAGGGTCTGTCTTATGAAGAAAGGTTGAGGGAAATAGGACTAACAACACTGGAGGAAAGAAGGGTCAGAGGAGACATGATAACGACATACAAAATACTGCGGGAATTGACAAGGTAGATAGTGACAGGTTGTTTCAGAGGGAACACAGAAACAAGGGGACACAACTGGAAGCTGAAGACTCAGATGAGTCAAAGGGATGTCAGGAAACATTTCTTCAGCCACAGAGTAGTCAGGAAGTGGAATGGACTAGAGAAAGATATAGTGGAGGCAGGAACCATACATAGTTTTAAGACAAGGTATGATAAAGCTCATGGAGCAGGGAGAGCAGAGACCCAGTAGCAGACAGCGAAGAGGCGGGGCCAGGACCTGAGTCTCGACCCCTGCAACCACAATTAGGTGAGTACAATTAGGTGAGTACACACACACACATTCTTCCTGGCAAAGAAGAATGGATGGAAGAGCAGTGCAAAAGGATGGAACAAAGTGGAGAGAAAACTAGGACAGCTTTCTGCAAAAATGGAGAGAGAGCTGTGTGTGAAACTGGAAAAGAGATTGGAGGAGGAGAAGAAGAATTGGGAGTCACAAGCTGAAGCTGCAGTAGCCAGGATAAGGGGCCTAGAAGTTAAGGTAAACAGGCTGAAGCAGGATACAGGGGTATTGACCAGAAAAGACACAGCATCAAGGCCCATCGGGAAGGAAGGAGATATAACTAACGCTACGGCCATATCTGCCTACCAAGCAGGGCCAAGGACAAGGGGTGAGAGCTGGGAGCAGGTGGAGAGGGTATCAGGGCAAATGCTAGAGAACGATCACTCCACCAAGAGCTACAGGAAAAAAAAGGAGAAAATGGCCATATACAGACAGGAACCAGAGTCGCAGAGGAGAAGCAATGGGAGGAGGAGAGGGCAAAGGCAGTGTTTATTCATGGGCTGCAGGAGAGTGAGGAAGGACACACACTGAAAGACGGCAGGCAGAAAGAAAGGAGATTGAGAGCATACTCAAGAAATAGGCGAAGAAGACATGTCCGAGATTGTAAATTTTCAGAGAATAGGGGGTACTCGAAGGGAGAAAACGACCGCTCAAGCTGATTCTCAGGACAGAAACAGATGGGACAGAATCCTCCAAGAGAAACCACGATGAAGGAAACGGAGGAATACAGGGGTGTTCTAGACCGGGACAGAACAAAACAGAACGACAGCAGCTGAGGAGAGGGCACAAAGGCGAAAGGAGCTAGGAGGAGAGACAAGGACAGAATCAGTAGAGGACAACCAGAGCAGGCACGAGCAGAACAAGCACACATAGACCATTCCCAACAACCAACAACCAAGCACACTATCCCAACACAAGCTACAACCCACACTCACAGCCCCACCCAACACTCCACATAGAATCCCACAGTACACCGCCAGGTCCCCACCCTCACAGACCCCCAAAACACAGTGTTGAGAGGAAACTGAAGGTATGGTACACCAATGCTGATGGAATAACAAATAAGTGGGAGGAGTGGCACGAAAAGAGTCAAAGAGGCATCACCGGACATAATAGCTCTCACAGAAACCAAGCTCACAGGTATGATAACAGATGCCATCTTCCAATGGGATACCAGATCCTGAGGAAAGACAGAGGAACAGAGGGGTGGAGGAGTGGCACTGCTGATCAAAAACCGATGGGATTTTGACAGAGCTGGAGAGAGGAGACAGAGGAGAAGCTGGGGATTACATAGTAGGAATGCTACAGTCTGGAGGTCCCAAGGTGGTAATTGCAGTGATGTATAACCCACCACAGAACAGCAGGAGGCCAAGGCAAGAGTATGATGAGAGTAATAGAGCGATGATTGACACACTGCCGAAGTGGCCAGAAGGGCTCATGCGAGCAGGGCGAAGCTACTGATCATGGGTGACTTCAACCATAAGGAAATCGATTGGGAGAACTTAGAGCCACATGGGGGCCAAGAAACGTGGAGGCTAAGATGCTGGAGGTGGTACTGGAAAATCTCATGTACCAACACGTAAGGGACACTACCAGAGAGAGAGGAGAGGACGAACCAGCGAGACTGGACCTAGTATTCACCCTAGTAGTGCAGATATTGAGGACATCACACATGAAAGCCCCTTGGGGCCAGTGATCATATGGTTCTAAGCTTCGAATATATAGTAGAGTTACAGTGGAGGGGAAGCAGGAAGGGCTGCACGAATGAAGCCAAACTACAAGAAAGGTGACTACGTGGGCATGAGGAACTTCCTGC
This sequence comes from Cherax destructor, assembly GCA_009830355.1. Taxonomy (NCBI): domain Eukaryota; kingdom Metazoa; phylum Arthropoda; class Malacostraca; order Decapoda; family Parastacidae; genus Cherax; species Cherax destructor. The sequence goes on along the minus strand of WNWK01011132.1, from coordinate 76 downwards.
ACGGAGTTCAGTGGGACAGAGAGCTGGCAGGAAGTCAGTAGACGAGATGATGGAATATTGACAACAATTTGCAAGG
>WNWK01011131.1:52500-65000 GCA_009830355.1 Cherax destructor | reverse complement strand
CAAGCGCAATTTAATTTAGCCTAACCCAACTAAATATATTTTAGATACGTTAACATTAATTTAATAATAAACACACACAATGACATATATTTTTTTCGTTAGGATCAGAATGATTTTGGCGAAATTATTGCATACACAAATTTTCGCTTGTCTTATATGGCAAGATGAGCGTTGCTTTATAGGCCAAAATCGCCAGTTTTATCTAATCGGCACGACATATATATATATATATATATATATATATATATATATATATATATATATATATATATATATATATATATATTATGTCGTGCCGATTAGGTAAAACGTGCGATTTTGGCTTAAATAGCAACGTTCACCTTGCCATATAAGACAAGTGAAAATTTGTGTATGCATAATTTCGCCAAAATCATTTGAACATAACGAAAAAAATATATTTAATTGTGTTTGTTTATTATTAAATTAATGTTAACGTATCTAAAATATATTTAGTTGGGTTAGGCTAAATTAAATTGCGCTTGTTGCAATAAGGTTAGGTAGGTTTTCAAAGTTTCTCTTGGTACAAAATTATAAATTCTTACATTAACATAAATGAAAAAATATATCTTTAAACGTATAAGAAAATTTTAGAAAGGACTTAATTTCAGATGAGTTCTTGCTAATTGACCAGTTTTACCTTAATCATTATATATATATATATATATATATATATATATATATATATATATATATATATATATATATATATATATATCAATAACAACACTGCGACTAGCCGAGGATTCGAACCCATGTCGTTTTGGCCCGCCCCATGGTGAGCGAAAATCACATCTGACTCTCTAACCCTCAGGACCTCGCAATGCTACATGAATCACACACCCAGCAGAGCCAGGTGTGTGAAAAAAAGGTCTTGTGAATGGGTCTTCTCATCGGCTTGGCAATGTTAATTAAGGCTGATGAATTCCTTAAGAAATGTGACGCCCTATAAGTTATAACTGTGAAAGTGAAAATATTAAATTTTTAATGAAATTATTAAAAATCCTAGAATCATTGGATTCTGAGCAAATACAGAAGAATTCTTTAATTGGGTAATAACTCTCAGTGTTGGTGGGTATTATTATTTACAAAAAGTTCGTCTTTCACGTTGAGTTCCGTAAATTTTTAATTCCTGCTTTTATATAATCAATTATTTTTCAAATCAAAATTAGAGAATACCTTTTCCGGTATTTAATTTTGGATTTGAATGCACCAATGTGTGTAAATTTATATTTTTTTTATCAAAATGGACACCTAAATAACAAATAATAAATATTTTTTTAGAGGATTGTTGAGAATTTTAAATAGAGTAGAATTACAAAATGGAAAACAGAAATATTGTTAACTCCCGCTGTAATGCGTTTTAATTTTCAAGAGATTATTGAACACCTAAATACGGTATGACTTAATGGCAGAGCGGCACATTATTAGACTCATAACTTCAGAACATCTAATCCGATTGGCTTCAAATTCTTAGCACTGTTGAATTAAAAATTGCATTATAATCATAACTAAGGGATAAACTCACAAGGGTCAACTAAAAGTTGCAAAAGGTTAGCGGGAACAATTGCTATAAGAACTTAAGAAAAAAGGAACACTGCGGCAGGCCTACTGGCCCATGCGAGGCAGGTCCAAGTGGCTTATCAGGGATTTCTTATATTCTTCCTGAATCTGAAATTTTCCAACTTAAAACCATTGCTGCGAGTTCTGTCTTAGCTAAATATTTTTAGCACGTTATTTACAACCCCTTTATTTATTCCTGTTTTCCATTTATGCACCTCAATCCCATCCCTCCCAATTCTACGCCTTCCTAGAGAGTGCAGATTCAGGGCCCTCAGTCTATCCTCATAGGGAAAATTGCTGATACACGGGATCAAATTTGTCATCCTCCTTTGTACGTTTTCCAGTGCATTTATATATATTATGTAATACAGTGACCAGAACTGTGCAGCATAATCTAAATGAGGCCTAACCAAAGATATGTAGAGTTGAAGAACAACCTGAGGACTTCTATTATTTATGCTTCTTCCTGTGAAGCCAAGGATTCTGTTAACTTTATTGTGAACACTTATGCACTGCTGTCTTGGTTTCACATTACTGCTAACCAGAACTCCTAAATCCTTTTCGCAATCAGTAATATTAAGGTCTATATTTTTCAATTTATATGTGGCATGGTTATTTTCCTGTCCATCATTTAGAACTTTGCAGTTGTCTATAAACTTCATCTGCCACTTCTCCGACCACTGTATAAGCCTATTCAAATCTTCTTGGAGTGCTGTAATATCCTCATTAGAATGAATTGGACGGCCTATTTTGGTGTCATCAGCAAATTTGCTTATGTCGCTATTTATTCTCTCATCTACGTCGTTTATGTAAATTGTGAACAACAAATGGCCCAACACTGACCCCTGTGGAACACCGATTGTGACGTGCCCCACTCTGATTTCTCACCATTTATGCAAACTCTCTGCTTAATATTTGTCAACTATGTAATAGTTATTACATTTGCCATTTTCATATGTCTGGCACTATGCCAGTTTGTAGTGATATGTTGAAAAGATTAGCCAAAGGTATGCTAAGTTCCTCCTTACATTCCTTTATAACCCTCGGAAACAGTTCATCAGGTCCTGGGGATTTGTTAGGTTTTAATTTCTTTATTTGTCTGAGGACCATGTCACTAGTTACCCTAATAGTGCAGAGTTTATTATCGTCCTGTTCTACATAATTATTTCTGGAATTTCGCTAGTATCTTCCTGAGTAAAAGCTGAGAGGAAGTAAATATTGAAAATTTCACACATTTCCTTGTCACTGTCAGTGATCTGACCTGAGTTACTTTTAAATGGATCTATCTTGTCCTTAATCTTACTTCTGTATACCTGAAAGAACCCTTTTGGGTTAGTCTTCAAATCCCTTGCGATTTTATCGTCATAATCCCTTTTTACTTTTCTTATTCCCTTTTTTATTTGTCTCTTTAATTAAATATATTGATTTCTTAACAGCCCATCCCCTCTTTTGATACGCCTATATATTCCTCTCTTTTGACTAATGAGATGTTTTTAATCTATTGTTTATCCATTTGGGATAATTTTTTATATCTAATTTCCCTACTTGGAACATCAGTTGTCTGGGCAGCTAGAACTATGCTCTGAGAAACGTCGTATGACCTCTGCTCCGTTTTTTATGAATAATTTTCAAAACTGGTTTTCATGCAGTATTTTCAGAACCTTTCTGGTCAGCATCAAAATATCAACACTCTACAAGAAACTTGACACTGTTAATTTTGTTCTTACTAGCAGACTTAGTTGCTTACTTGATCCTTTTAAGGTTTGGATTGATTTTGGTAAGAAGAGGCCCCAGTTTGCTTTTTCTTCTATTGGAGATATTGAAAAAAATATGTGTTTGGTACTTTTCATGTCATAATGTTTTAGTACTTCATTCTATTGGCTTCTGCTCTTCAATGCAGATAACTCGAAAACGCAACTGCCGTGTTTATGTAAAATATGATATTGAGCTCGCTCTGAGATAACAAGAGAATGCCTCTTCAGTTTGGCTTTAAAGCTAGTGTTTGTGAGAAGAATGTTGGAATTAGCTTTGGGATGTGTATGTCCTAATTTGTCATTTATTTATAGGATATTAGCTTCCATGAGATAACTTGTAGATGCCTCTTCTGATTTGCTTTCAATGCTCAGTGATAATATTTAACTGGATTAGAATAATATGAAGCACTCTGCACTACTCTTTTCGCGTGCATTGAGGTAAAGATGTAATTCGGTCTCGCAGCGAACTAAATACATCCAGTTGACGAGACTTTCACCTGTATAAGACATTATCAGGTACTTGATAAATCCTCGTTTAAGAAACTATCTCTTTTTTTCAACTAATGGTTGCAAGTGTCAATTCACACATCCTTTGACAAATTTATTTGTAACTAGCAAAATATTTTACATATCCCTAGCTTCTAGATATCAGTAACTGTTTTCAAGATGCTTTCTGTATCATCTTCAACCACTTTCTCATCCATCTCTTTTAGCTTGCCGAGCGAGGGTGTGAAGGCGAGGGTGTGGATGTTAGGGTGGTGAGTTAAGGGCAGGCAGGGGAAAAGGGGTGAGGGGTTGGAGTTGCGGGTGTCCAGTTACCTTCTTCACTATTTCCTCAGGAGACACATTCTTCTCCTTCCCTGGATATCCTGCTGGCGCGTAGCTTGGCTTACTGCCTGGCAGGAGGGAAGGTCGCCGTTGCTGCACTTCATGAGGAAAAAAGAACATAGAGGATGGGTTTGGTTACAATTTATTAGATGACTGGTGGTGCTAGTGGGAGGAAAGAGTGTGTGTGCGTATGCGCGTGCGCGCGCGTGTGTGTGTGTGTGTGTGTGTGTGTGTGTGTGTGTGTGTGTGTAAAAGTAAGGAGTACATAGGGAAAGACAGATAGCAGGAAATAGTTTTGTCTATCAAGGTAATCTGCAGAAAAGAATTAACTACTGTCCATCTATTTAAAATTCTGTTAGATATTGTACTTTAGGAAAGTATAGCAAAAACTTATTTCTTCCTTTCAAAACTTTTTTTCAAATCACTAGCTTTAAAGAGTTAGTGGAACTATTATCACGATGAACAGAAAAAAAATGTGCATTGATATTGAATAGACAGTGTGGATGTTGAGCTGGAGCTATTCCACTTTAACTACTACGACAATTACTAATACCACAACAACTAATATTTCTTTAACACATTGGCCGTCTCCAACCCTCCAACCGAGGTACGGTGATCCCCCTAAATAAAAAGAATAAAGACTTTCACCATCACTCACTTCATCACTGTGTATGGTTTAACGATGTCCATAATTTTTAAGGGGGTTGACCGGTAAGCCAGCGGAACGCCTCGGTCAGATGACCAAAAGATCCACCGGTGGGTCATCACATGACTAAGACCCGCGTCAGGAAACACTTATTCTGTTTCCTGACAAAACCTACTTCGTCAGAGGAGCAAGGTAGGTAAGTTTAGAATGTAGGCTCTGTACTTTTCACCTCCAGGACTCAAATCTGGCTAACCGATTTCCATGACTCCCTTCATAAATATTACCTTGGTCACACTCCAACAACACGTCGAGCCATAAAAACCACTTTCCTCAACTCACTCCTATCTAACACTCACACACGCTTGCTGGATGTCTAAGCCCCTCGCACGCAAAACCCCCTTTAACCCCTCCCTACAACCTTTCTTAGGACGACCCCTACATCACCTTCCTTCCACTACCGATTTATACACCCTCCATGTCACCCTATTTTGTTACATCCTCTCTAAGTGTTCGAACCACATCAACATCCCTTCTTCAGTCCACTAGATAATACTTTCAGTAATCCCGCACCTTCTAAACTCCAAGCTCCGAATTCTCTGCATAATATTCACACGATGCCCTCAGACACGACATCTCCACTGCCTCCAGCCTCGTCCTTGTTGCAATATTCATAACTCATGCTTTATTCCCATATAAGAGTGTTGATACCATTATTTTCTCATATATTTCTCTGTTTGCCTCCATGGATAATGTACTTTGTCTCCACAAACTCCTCAGTGCACGACTTACCTTTTTCTCGTCGACAGCTTTATGGTTCACCTCGTCTTTCATAGACCTATCTACTGACAGGGCCACTTCTAAATATCTGAACACATTTACTTTCTCCATACTGCCTCCCTCTCTCCAATCTGATATCCAGTCCTTCATTGCCAAAATATTTGGTTCCCTTCATCACCTTACTATTTCCTATGTTCACTTTTATTTTCCTTCTTTTACATACCCTACCAAATTCGTCCAGCAACCTTTGCAACTTCTCTTCAGAATGCCCCAACAACACAGTGTCATCACAAAAAAGTAACTGTGACAACTCCCACTTTGTGTTAGACGTTTATCTTCCAATCCCACACCTCTTCCCAATACTCCTGCATGTACTTTTCTTACAACCCCATATATAAATATATTGAGCAACCACGATGACCCCACTCATCCCTGTCTGTTTCCTACTTTTACTGATAAATAATCTCCCTCTCTTCTACAAGCCCTAGGCTGAGCCTCGCTATCCTAAAAAAAACTTTAAACTGCTTTCAGTAACCTACCTCCTACTTCGTACATTTGCAACATCTGCCACATTGCTCGCCTATCAGCCCTATCATACGCCTTTTCCAAATCCATAAATGTAAGAAAAATTCCACCACATACCTTTCCAATACGGCATGTATTGCTCTCTGGTTCTCTTGAGAGCTACATAGGCTGGTTGGGTTCCATATGTACTAAATGCATAGTTTTATATTGTCTGTCATTCTGTCAACAAGCACTGAAAATAAGTCTGTGTCTGAGTCGACATTTATGAGAAGGAATTGTGGTTGCTCCACAGAATATATATATATATATATATATATATATATATATATATATATATATATATATATATATATATATATATATATATATATATATATATATATATATATATATATATATATATATATATATATATATATATATATATATATATATATATATATATATATATATATATATATATATATATATATATATATATCAATACTGGCAGGGATCAAACCCGGGTCATTTAGCCAGCCTCCTGGGAACCTAGTTAACCTAGGTTCATGGGAATAGACACCATTTTTATGTATTTCATGTAATAACAGTGACAGGAAAAATCATGAAAAATAATGTTTCTATTGCCGAAACTCTAACAGACTTATCACCATTGTACTCATGGAACATCAAGGCAGAAACAATATCAGTTTTTCTTGATTTTTTCCTTGGATATAACAGCACTATCGCTGCTTCACCCACGGTTCTCGATGCTCATCTGATCGTCATAATATTTTTTTGGGAGGGGGACTTAACATTAGAACTGTATTAACACAGTGGATTCTATCATTTATGTCTATCTTATTTATTGAAACTGTATATTTGATCTACTTTCACTCCCAATGATCAGTGTATTATTGTGTTTTATGTACTAATGTTCAAGAAAACCTTTACTTCTTAAAATTTGCGATCCTCTCCCCTGGTTCCGCCTCCTTCCAAGTCGCTACTCGCTCCACTCTCACCCGGCTCCAAATGACTTATCGTACTTCTTCTTAAAGCTATGTATGAATCCGGCCCCTACTACTTGACTCTCCAGATTGTTCCACTTCCTGACAACCCTAAGGCTGAAGAAATACTTTCTAACATTCTCATGACTCATATGAGTTTTCAACTTCCAGTTATGCACTCTTGTACCTGTACTCCATCTCTGAAACATTCTCCCCCTGTGTAGACAGCCTGTACTGTTTGCATAGACAGCCTATGCAGTCTGCCAGCTGAGTTCATGTTTCGCGCCATGCTAGTGTTGCCACCTATAGGCCTATAACCACTCCAGTCTGCTCCACCATGTTCCTTCCTCAGCGGCCTTGACTCAGACAACAGGCCTTACCCTTCTCTCCCTCGCAAGAACATGGCCCTTGGGACCATGGGCAAAAACACACTGCCTGTGTACCCACACTTTATTACTAATAAAGTAAGAAGCCTCCGAAGCCTTATCATTCATTCCCGCTACCAAGAAAACGCAAATAACAATCGATATACCTGTTCATCTTGTCAATTCCTCTCAGTATTTTGTACATCGTTATCATATCCCATCCCTCCTGTCTTTCAGTGTTGTCAGTGTGTGTGTGTGTGTGTGTGTGTGTACTCACCTAGTTGTACTCTCCTAGTTGTGGTTGCAGGGGTCGAGTCATAGCTCCTGGCCCCGCCTCTTCACTGGCCGCTACTGGGTCACTCTCAATGCGCCATGAGCTTTGTCATACCTCTTCTTAAAGCTATGTATTGAGCCTGCCTCCACTACATCGCTTCCTAAACTATTCCACTTCCCGACCACTCTGTGACTGAAGAAATACTTCCTAACATCTCTGTGATTCATCTGAGTCTTCAACTTCCAACTGTGTCCCCTTGTTGTTGTGTCCCATCTCTGGAACATTCTGTCTCTGTCCACTTTGTCAATTCCTCTCAGTATCTTATATGTTGTTATCATGTCCCCCCTATCTCTCCTGTCCTCCAGTGTCGTCAGGTCGATTTCCCTTAACCTCTCCTCGTAGGACATATCCCTTAGTGTGTGTGTGTGTGTGTGTGTGTGTGTGTGTGTGTGTGTGTGTGTCTATGTCTGTCTGTCCTGTCTGTTACTTGTTCTGTGTTCTTAGGGGAATAGTTCACAAATATCTCTCCTTCATTGTTCATGCAGCAACAATTGACTGTGGCACAAAGTCGACCAAATAATTGAATATTTGTAGAGTTCGTTGCCCCTCCCTGCTATCTATTCACCCTAACCAGGAAAAATTGAACAAAGCTCCGATGGGAGTCTGGCTCAATTTGCAACAAGTTTAAAAAAATTGCTTTGCCTCAACAACCTATTTTCCTTTTATTACCTCCACACGTCTTATTTTCCTCAGAATACTGACACCACACACGATATTATACACACCATCGTTGTCTCAGTCTCCTTACGCAAACACACAAATCTACACCTTATGCCCATGCTAAGGTACTGTGAGACAAGATTTGCTCTTTTTGTAAAGCAGCTTTGTTGCTTGGGTAAGACAAGCAATGTAAAATCAACCAATCATTACTGAATAGAGACGTCTTGAACAAATATATTTAGAGTCTGAAAGAAACATATTTGCAAAACATATGTGAAGTAATTAAGATTACAATAAGCACATAAATATAACTGTTTAAAAGTCTCACACTAGGCTAATCGTACAGAATATGTATGCAACATAAAATCTCATAAGACCGGTGTGAAGGACCTGCCTAGTATGGGCCAACAGGCCTGCTGCAGTGTTCCTCCTTGTTATGTTCTTATAACCCCAAGTGAACACAGTGTTTGTGTGTGCAGATACCATGGGGTCAGATAATAACCCAACAAAACACGGAGAACTACCAACAAGAAAGAAATAAGAGAGAAATTTCATTCAGTCTGAGATTAAGATTATTATGCAATTTCTTTTAGTAATTTAGATATTATTTTTTTCTAAAATCTACTACAAATTTAAAATATTGAACTAATTAAAAACAATGTTATTTTTTAACATTGCTTTGGGTAGTATGTGTCAAACATATGTCAGCAACTTTTGTGAGCTTCAGTTAGATAAATTTACTGGTGATGTTAGTAGAGATTAACAAGAGCCAAGTATATTACCTGGCCATACTAGAGCCGGTAATTAAATTTAAAGATTAGGTTTACTTTGGCGTTCACCTGAGTGCCTTTCCTCGAGATAATATGAGAATACCTCTTGTAAATGGCTTCAACTCATCAGATTTCAGCATTGGAGTATATTAGGAAGAAAAACAGTCGGACTGTTACTGAACTGTGTAGGTGCTAATAAGTCAATTTAATGCATGAAAATATGGCAGAGTAAATATCTCTTCCAATTGACTTCAAGCTTCCAGCACAGGTTTATCTTATTTACAAGAAACTTCGATTTGCTGGTCGAGTTCGTAAGCTCCAGTTTTATCATATATAATTAATAGCACAATTTTCCGTGAGATAGACTGAGAATGCATTGTCTGATTGACAAAGGAAGAGTCGCGTGGTTAATGAACAAAGTCCTAATTGGTCAAGTTTAATAAACAAATTAGGATAGAGGTTTCTGAGGGATAATTTGAGAATATCTTTTTCGATCGGCTTCAAACGTTCAGCGCTGATGTATGCTACTTAGAGGAAGTTTAGGTATACCATGATAATGGTATACCACCTCATAACTTCGTCTTCGAGGGTGGACTGATTACACCGTCTTCACATCTCGATTACTTCAGCATTCGACTGAAGAAGCCAGGTGTGTAGGCGAAACGTTTATCAATAATGATACCTGACTTTTTCACACATGTCTCACTTATCTACCTAGAGTGTTTTGATCTTGAGTTCGTGACATTTTTGAGGATGTTCAGCCACATGTACTAGACTTCTGGAATGTTTAATTAAAACACATAATCCTCATTATAAAGGAGCGCTAAATACGTAGGAGTTATAAAGCGTTTAGAAGAATTGAAAGCCACCAGGTTTGAGCCAAGTAAAGGGAAGATACATCCAGTTCCAAGAATCCCAAGCGTCTCACCAGCAGCACGACGACGCTGTTGAGAGGCTTTCACTGTGTTCATCTCCATGTCCTAGACTTCTAGGTAGAGTTGAGCTATAGCTCCTGTTCAAGGAGTTTAGCTACGGCTCATAGAGTCCAAGGATTGAGGCCCTGATGATTATAAAAGTCATCGAAACACTGACAAACACTAACGCTTGTAATCCCTATTTTAGAGATTAAAATATTCTTAACTACTGGTGAACAATGTAGTTGATAGGCTTTAATAACAATTAACCAACCTAACCTAGACCACAAGGATATATAAACCAAGCGATGTATATCTCTCAAAGTATATACTCGTACACCCAGTGTTTACTTCAATATTCATTTTAGGGATTTAAGCATTCTTGACTGGCGGTGAACATGTTAAATTAAACGTATCGCCTACGTAGCAGGCTTCTTCTATCGAGTAGAGAGATGACTAATATACTGAAGGTAGTTGAATAATAGAGCTGGAGGTGTTCAGACCCTCAATTATGATGAAAGTGGATTAGTAATTTAATGTGTTTAGTTCATCAGCCTTGAAACAAATAGTTTACGTCCACAGCGTTGATCACATGTGCAACACTTTGGTATCTGTATTTTCGGCACATCCGCCCTGTGCAGCAGCTTCATAAGTCGAAGACATATCAAAAATATACCGGAGGCAGCTATAGAATAGTGTTGGAGATTTTCACTCCCTCACACTTGACAAGTTGTTCAGTTGCATAGTGCTCACCAACGCTCTGCGACTGACTGAACAACTTGTATCATAACTGAGCGACTAATGGTGGCAAATGAGGACGAGTTTGAGGTAATCAGTCCCTCATCCTGGCTGGCGAAACGTTTCCACAACTGATTTAAAAGAAAAGCTATCATCTTCCATTTAGAAACCCAACCTCATAATTTCGTTACCCTCAAAACTTTCACCTCTCCAAGCAAAAACATTGACCAAAAAAAAGCATTTACAAAACAACACGCTAATGTGAGTCATGAAATTTGTAGCAAGACCCTGCAATGGCTTTTAGTTTATGTATTATGCTGTGCATTAAGTGACGTTTTGTGTAAAGTAATCAACAATGCAATATGTGGCGTAAAATCTTTTATTTCAAGGAATCATGATTAAAGTATATCCTATTGTAATTCAGAAGGCATTAAAAATACTTTTCGTCATCAAGAAATGAGAAAATATATAGGAACACTATTGAATTCTAAGTAATAACCTAGATTAAACTATTTGGCAAAGTATCCTGAAGGTGGCCATCTTGGAAAATCATTACAAAAGTAAAATCGACAGTCGGAACTCTTAGGGAGTGTTCATCACTCTTAGGGAGTGTTCATCACTCTTAGGGAGTGTTCATCACTCGACTCAGTGGACATCCGGGTAACTTGTAGGGTAATAAAAAATATAAACACTTTTCACTTGTTCTTCCTCGTTGACACCCACTGCGTCTATACCTGTACTCTGTTCCAGGTGTCTGTATTATTCCTGCTTCCCCACGTGCTGCCACTTTCGAATGCTGCCACCCCTTCAGTTGCCACGCCTCCGGCTGCCATCCCACCTGCTGCCACCACGCCTACTGCTTCCCTGGCTGCTGCCTCAGTGGCTGCTGCCTCCCCGGCTGCTGCCTTCCCGCCTGCTGCCACCTCTATTGCTGCCACACATCCTGCTGCTACCCATTCTGCTGCCATCCATCCTCCTACCACTTGCAGCTAACATATCATATCCCACTCTCCTTTCTTTCCCTCTGTGTCTACTCCTGTTTTACATCCTCTAACTTTATCTCCTTTACCAGCTACCTGATGAACGACCCGCGTCCCTGCTATCTCTCCCATTCCTTTCCCTCTTCTTTACCCATTCCTCTTCTCTATTTTAACTCCCTATCACCTAAATCCCTCCCCCCAGTCTTCCCTCTTCTCTAAGCAACATACCTTATCCCTCATTCCTCCCTCCCCACTCACGTGAGTCTGCTTGTTGCACGAAGCTGCAACTGGTGCAACAAGCGCTAGAAAGAGCTACGAAGCAACTCAATGTACGTCTCTAATCTCGCCAGCAGTCCCCACGCTTTCAAATTTGTTTTCGCTTAGACGGGAAAAGTACCATACAAAAATATATTTTATAAATTTATCTTTGCCAAAAAGCATTCGATGACTCTTATTTTTCTCTGAACACACACACACACAAAAAAAAAAAAGAAATGAAGGAGATGAGAAAATCCAACCGAAAGGCAGAAGAAATCTTTCTCGAAATGATATATATATATATATATATATATATATATATATATATATATATATATATATATATATATATATATATATATATATATATATATTCAACATGTC
>WNWK01011131.1:0-47500 GCA_009830355.1 Cherax destructor | reverse complement strand
AAAAAAAAAAAACACATCGGCCGATTCCCACCAAGGCAGGGTGCCTGAAAAGAAAAACTTTCATCATTATTCACTCCATCACTGTCTTACACTACAGTTATAAACTGCAACATTAACACCCCTCCTTCAGTGTGCAGACACTGTACTTCCCATCTCCAGGACTCAAGTCCGGCCTGCCGGTTTCCCTGAATCCCTTCATAAATGTTACTTTGCTCACACTACAACAGCACGTCAAGTATTAAAACCATTTGTCTCCATTCACTCTATCAAATACGCTACACATGCTTGCTGGAAGTCCAAGCCCCTTGCATACAAAACCTCCTTTACCCCCTCCCTCCAACCTTTCCTAGGCCGACCCCTACCCCGCCTTCCCTCCACTACAGATTTATACACTCTCGAAGTCATTCTGTTTCGGTCCATTCTCTCTACATCTCCAAACCACCTCAACAACCCCTCCTCAGCCCTCTGAATAATAGTTTTGGTAATCCCACACCTTCTCCTAATTTCCAAACTCCGAATTCTCTGAATTATATTCACACCACACATTGACCTCAGACATGACATCTCCACTGCCTCCAGCCTTCTCCTCGTTGCAACATTCATCACCCATGCCTCACACCCATATAAGAGTGTTGGTATAACTATACTCTCATACATTCCCCTCTTTACTTCCATGGACAAAGTTCTTTGTCTCCACAGACTCCGAAGTGCACCACTCACCCTTTTCCCCTCATCAATTCTATGATTCACCTCATCCTTCATAGACCCATCTGCTGACATGTCCACTCCCAATTATCTCAATACATTCACCTCCTCCATACTCTCTCCCTCCAATCTGATATCCAATCTTTCGTCACCTAATCTTTTTGTTATCCTCATCACCTTACTCTTTCCTATATTCACTTTCAATTTTCTTCTTTTACACACCCTACCAAATTCATCCACCAACCTCTGCAACTTCTCTTCAGAATCTCCCAAAAGCACAGTGTCATCAGCAAAAAGCAACTGTGACAACTCCCACTTAGTATTTGATTCTTTGTCTTTTATCCCCACACCTCTCGTCAAGATCCTCGCATTCACTTCTCTTTCAACCCCATCTATAAATATATTGAACAACCACGGTGACATCACACATCCTTGTCTAAGGCCTACGTTTTCTGAGAAATAATCTCTCTCTTTCCTACACACTCTAACCTGAGCCTCACTATCCTCATAAAAGCTCTTCACTGCTTTCAGTAACCTACCTCCTATTCCATACACCTGCAACATCTGCCATACTGCCCACCTATCCACCCTATCATACGCCTTTTCCAAATCCATAAATGCCACAAAAACCTCTTTACCCTTATCCAAATACGGTTCACCTATATGTTTCACTGCAAACACTTATTCTACACACACCCTACCTTTCCTAAAGCCCCCTTGTTCATCTGATATTCTGCTCTCCGTCTTACTCTTAATTCTTTCAATAATAACTCTTTCATACACTTTACCAGGTACACTCAACAGACTTATTTCCCTATAATTTTTGCATTCTCTTTTGTCCCCTTTGCCTTTATACAAAGGAACAATACACGCTTTCTGCCAGTCCCTAGGTACCTTACCCTCTTCCATACATTTATTAAATAATAGCACCAACCACTTCAAAACTATATCTCCGCCTGCTTTTAACATTTCTACCATTATCCCATCAATCCCAGCTGCCTTACCCCCTTTCATTCTACCCACTGCCTCACGAACTTCCCCCACACTCACAACTGGCTCTTCCACACTCCTACAAGATGTTATTCCTCCTTGCCCTATACACGAAATCACAGCTTCCCTATCTTCATCAACATTTAACTCCTCAAAATATTCCCTCCATCTTCCCGATACCTCTAACTCTCCATTTAATAACTTTCCTCTCCTAGTTTTTAACTGTCAAATCCATTTGTTCCCTAGGCTTCCTCAACTTATTAATCTCACTCCAAAACTTTTTCTTATTTTCAACGACATTTGTTGATAACATTTCATCCACTCTCTCATTTGCTCTCTTTTTACATTGCTTCACCACTCTCTTAACCTCTCTTTTTCTCTTCATATACTCTTCCCTCCTTGCATCACTTCTACTTTGAAAAAATCTCTCATATGCTAACTTTTTTTTCCCTTACTACTCTTTTTACATCATTATTCCACCAATCGCTCTTCTTCCCTCCCGCACCCACTTTCCTGTAACCACAAACTTCTGCTGAACACTCTAACACTACATTCTTTAACCTACCCCATACATCTTCGACCCCATTGCCTGCACTCTCACTAGCCCATCTATCCTCCAATAGTTGTTTATATCTTATCCTAACTGCTTCATCTTTTAGTTTATAAACCTCTCTCTTACTTGCTGCTTCTATTTTCCTTGTATCCCATCTACCTTTTACTCCCACTTTAGCTACAACTAAAAAGTGATCTGATATATCTGTGGCCCCTCTATAAACATGTACATCCTGAAATCTACTCATCATTCTTTTATCTACGAATACGTAGTCCAACAAACTACTGTCATTACGCCCTACATCATATCTTGTATACTTATATCTGTGGCCCCTCTATAAACATGTACATCCTGAAATCTACTCAACAGTCTTTTATCTACCAATACATAGTCCAACAAACTACTCTCATTACGCCCTACATCATATCTTGTATACTTATTTATCCTCTTTTTCTTAAAATATGTATTACCTATATCTAAACCCCTTTCTATACAAAGTTCAATCAAAGGGCTCCCATTTTCATTTACACCTGACACCCCAAATTTACCTACCACAACCTCTCTACATGTTTCTCCTACTTTAGCATTTAGGTCCCCTACCACAATTACTCTCTTACTTGGTTCAAAAGTTCCTATACATATATTCATCAAAGCTCACATAGTGAGCTTTGATGTCACATCTCTTTTCACCAAAGTCCTTGTCCCTGACCTGCTCTCGTACCTTGAAGAGGAAATATAAAAATTACCCATGCCCTACCCCACGAAAACAATAAATGAATTGATAAAACTTTGTGTTACTGATTGTAAGTTCGTGTTTGAAGGGAAATATTATGCTCAAAAACAAGGCATGTCAATGGGAAATCCCCTTAGCCCCTTACTCTGCAACTTGTATATGGAATTCTGAGACCAGGCTTCATAAAGACATTTTCCCAGATAAAGCTAGTTGTTTCAGATACGTAGACGATAGTCTTTGCCTATGGCCAAGGGATCACAACATTGATGAGTCTCTACCTGGACTCAGTGTGCTAGTACCTTCCATTAAGTTCACTATAGAACATTAAATAAACAATACTTTGCCGTTCCTAGATGTTTTAATCCATCGAGTTGATAGAAAATTCAAATTTACAGTTTATAGGAAGTCCACCGATGTGTCTTCATATATTCACTACTATTCCAACCACGACACCAGGGTAAACAGTAGTGTGTCCCTCACAATGTTCCTGAGAGCCTTACGCATCTGCAGTCCAGAGTACTTATAGGACGAAATCAACAAGATATTCAACATGTCCACAAACTGAGATATCCCAGAGATTTTGTCGAGAAGGCGATAATGTCAGCAATAAAGACTTTCCACAGGACTGAACCTAAGGAGGTGATGGCCCGGAAAAAATGTACTAGTTTTACGGTACAATGAGAACCTTGTTTGTCTACGTGAGGCATTAAAAAATATAAATATAAACCTTGCTTTCAAAAACACTGGGGCAGTGAAACAAAGGCTGATTAAAAACACACCCTCCAACACATCAAGACAGTTAACCTTTTTCTTGATGTGAAGATTAATGTGTACATAGGAGCAGTTTTTTGTTGGTTTTCTATCAATTTAAAATTTAAAATCATGGTTCCCCATAATAATGAAAGCATCTAGAAAAGGCAAGGAGTTATTGTGTTCAAATTCAACAGTAAAAATTGTGGAATGAACTAGATTATTTAATTTAACAAGTAAATGGTTTATATCTATTTCTTAGTCATAAGACATGAAATATCATCAACTTACCTATACCACTCAGTTCTACTGGGAAGGATTTTGTTAAGCATCCTTGTCTCAAAATATTCCATATACAGATTACTAAGGACAGGTCAGAGAGGATTTCCCATTGTCATACCAAACTTTTGAGTGTAAAACTCGTCATTAAACACTACACTACACACACACAGGATCCATACATATCTTAAAGATGTATGATAAAGCTCAAGGAGCAGGGAGAGTGACCTAGTAGCGACCAGTGAAGAGGCCCGGCCAAGAGCTGTGACTCGACCCTTGCAACCACAATTAGATGAGTTCACACACACACACCAAACAGGCCAAGTGTGTGTGTTAGTTACTATTCTGTCTTATTGACATAAAAGTAAAAGACACACAGGGCCAGGAGCTATGACTCGACCCCTGCAACTACAACTAGGTGAGTACACACACACGTGCACACACAGAGATGGACAAACACACACGTACACACACACGCACACGCACGCGCGAACACACACTTGCTCTCACTCTCAATAGCTTTGGACTAAGAACAATTAGCAGAATGCCTTTCCTCCACACTCCTCTTCATCTCTCTCACTTTTCTGTCAACCTTTCCCTTTACTTTCTGTTTGACCCCCAGGAATTGTTTTATCCTTGGGGATGAGGGGCGTCCAGAGAAAGCTTGAATGGGCCTTGAGCACGTCACAACGGAAGGGGTGCTGGGTGTGTGCTTGTGTGTTACAGGGCGAGCTTTAAAGCCTCACAGGGAAATGCTTTGACAAGTGAGGTGAATGTAGTTGAGGGTGTGCAGCACGAGCCTGGTCCTCACCCGCTGACGATATAAAGACACTCGTTGTTTAAGTGGGTCGCCCTGTATAAAAGACATTGTAAAAGGCTCGTTAGGTGAGATAAGTAGAGGAGAAATTAGCTTTTATTTGTCAACGAGTGTAGTCTTTTGGTGTCAAAAAAAATGGGAGGCGGAGATACTTTTTATTAGCATTATTCTCCGAGCAGTTTCGTTCCTGCAACATGTGCAGAAAAAAATAAATGGAAAGAAATGTATTTCATAAATAAAACAAATCTAATAGAATCTGTCAGGCAGATTCTACACGATTTGTCTGATGACATTTATACATTGAGCTGACATTAATAATTTGTCCAAGGTGTTCTGCAACATACGAAAAAGACACTATCAAAAACTTCCCGTAATCGAATTGTTACACACTTCCTTGGTGAAATATGGAGGTGACGTAGATCAGCTGCGCCGTACCTTCCACTGTGAATTTAGGGTAGAGAGTTTCAGTAGGGCATTCTCTTGATGTTAGACTGGCATTTTTTTTAGTGTACTTATTGCATCGTTTTAATTTTTTTTTTTGCGTAACGGAATGGAATCATTGAAAGAACAGCATTTGTGAAATTCTATTTTAAGCTCTGTAAATCGGTTAAATTCAGTAAAGGCATCAGCAAGCATATGGCGACAAAGCAATGGGTCAGACACAGTTTTTTGAATGGTTTTCTCGATTCAAAGCAGAACGAACGTCAGTTGAGGATGATGAACGCTCTAGTCATCCATCAACGTAAAGAGCAGACAACACTGAAATAGTGAGGAAGGAATTTCACAAAGATCATCGTCAGAGTATCCTGAATATTACAGGTGTGTGAGAATTTCTTAAGAGTTATGTCAGAGCATTTTGGCTGAAAAATTGAACATGAGGCGAGTGACTACAATTTTTTTGCCACACTTGCTGACTTAAGACGAGAAAGAAGATTGCATGGTTGTTTGTTAGGTCCTCAAAAACCAGATATTCTGTGTAAGGTATTGCTGGAACTATGGCTACAACCCAGAGACCAAGCAACAGTCTTCATGATGGAAAAGCCCCAACTCACCCAGGCTAAAAAAATGGCATGCCAAGTCAAGATCAATGTCAAGAGCATCCTCATTTTTCTGACAAAGTGGGAATCGTTCATCAGGAATTTGTTCCAGCATGGCAGACAGTTAACCAAAATTTTTACATCGTGGTTGAGATGTTTGAAGTACGACGTGAGAAGGGAACGTCCGGTGTTGTGGGCGTCCAACAACTGGTTCATTCACCATGACAATGACGCTACTCACGCGGCACTGTCTAGCATTTTCTGGCAAAAACAAGACAAAACATAGTGGCCGTCCTCGACCCTCACTACTCCATCGATCTAGCCTTCTGTGACTCCTTTCTTTTCCCAAATATAAAAATGACACTTATGGGGCGGCATCTTAACGACGTTTAAGAGATTCAAGCCTAACTTCAGGCCGAGTTGGACGTGGTTAGGAAAGAAAGTTCTTGAAATGTTTCGAGAATTGTCAGAGGCTCTGGACCTGTGTACTGGGAGACAACTTCAACTAAGACATTTATACACTGAGCTGACATTAATGAGGCCTGGTCACAGACCGGGCCGCAGGGGCGTTGACCCCTGGAATTCTCTCCAGGTAAACTCCAGGTAAGAGATTAGTTAAGCTTATATTTTTTCACAGCAATCCGGGACTTTTTTAATAAAATTTAAAAGTTTATTACCAAAAAATTTAATACAAAACGAAATAATTAAAAAAAATAATAGAAGGTGCTTGAGACCTATGAAAAACTGGTCATGTAATTAATAAAGAAAGCGGCCAATCGAGAAACTTATCGAAGTTATTTATAATAATAATATCTGTATTTATACAAGTACATGTACAAGGTATACAGTCCTAGCTGACATCAATGGCATACTACTATATAGAAAGCCGCTTGTTATGCAGAGCATTTCCCGGAAATTAGGTCAGTTTGCCCCAGGATGCGACCCACACCAGTCGACTAACACCCAGGTACCCATTTTACTGATGGGGAATATAGACAACTGGTGTAAGGAAACACACCCAATGTTTCTACCCTCGCCGGGAATCGAACCCGGACAATCGCCGTGTGAAGCGAGAGATTTAGCCACCAGGCCGCGGAGCACAATGAATACACAAATCTAATGAGAGAAAAAAAATTCAAAAGGAATTAATAGACAAAATAATACAATCGTATATTTTATTCAGTTTTGCCAGTTAACTAAAAACTAAAGGCAAAATACATTGCGCGAAGAACGTTGGCAAAAAGCACTGAAATAGACGATAAAATGCGTAAGCTATTAAAATATCTATATATATTTAATATGTGGATTTCAATCTCTGACTAGAAACTGGGAGGAAAGATATTAAAAATGACTGAAAAGCAAGTAAATAAATTACTACTGGATGCTAACATGAAAAACTCTATAGCATATGAAGGGACAAGAATTTAGATTTTATAAGAATTTGCAGAAGAATTATTTACTTATTTTGAATACTATATATTTCACTAAAAGAAAGTAAATTGGCAGATAAATGTAAGTCAACAGACATTGTGCCAATTAAAAGTGTTGTTGTCAAAATATTGGAGAAAACCATTAGAAACAAAGATTAAACACCCAGATCAAAAATATCCTAATACATGGTAAACAATTAGGATTCAGGTCTGCGAATACAAAACTAACAATCAAATCAATTATATTATTATTACTGAGTTACATAAGCTCTTCAAGAAATGGATGTGCTTTAAGAAATTTTTTGATAGGAGTTTCCCATGAAAAACTTCTTTGAAATTGGAGAATTTATTAGGAGTATAAAAGAAGATTATTGCAATGAGAGATTTGTAGTTATAGAGGAAAATGCGAACAGTTACACGAGGAAAAACATCTCCATGCAGAGATATGACAAGATGGTTGCAACAAGGATCAACACATTCCTTAATATAAGTATATTGACTGAAGTAATAAAAAGCTAATTAGTACTATGCCTTCAGATGATGTAAGAACCATACGGAT
This sequence comes from Cherax destructor, assembly GCA_009830355.1. Lineage (NCBI taxonomy): Eukaryota > Metazoa > Arthropoda > Malacostraca > Decapoda > Parastacidae > Cherax > Cherax destructor. The sequence continues at coordinate 39,647 of WNWK01011131.1, read as the reverse complement.
GGATCACCATGCCCAGCCCTTTTCGGGCAGGGTAGGTGCCAAAGCTGGAGCTTGCTACCATCTGCAGCTCCAAAAACTGCCATTCCCATTAGCTCTTCTGGGGTGGGGAAGGTGGCAGACCAGAGAGGCCTACGAGCCCCATGTGGGCGGGGAATGTGGCTAGGCCTGGGGACCATTGGTCCCAACGATGAGGAAGTACTTGGACCTCCTCCCATGGGAGACTTAGGTCTCAGACACTCCCACGACAGGGAGCCAGGGCCGGGTCACCATCTGGCGAAGACCCGGGCCGGACGAGTTCCGGCGAATCAACACCCCCCAGAACCATACATAACTAAAATGACAGTAAATCTCTGCAAGATATAGATAAATTAAGGAAATGAAATAATAGAGGGATAATGCAATTTAATGTAGATAAATGCCATGAAATGGTATTAATTATGTAAAGATAAGTTATTAACAAGATCAAATAAATTAAATTGTGATTATTTCGCATGTTGCACTGGCGAAGTATAATATAGCTTTTAAATAAATGGTTTATGAAATGCTAGTGAGGATTTTTAAAACAGACACTTATTAAAAAACTGGAATAAGCTGTGAAAAGGCACATAGATTTGGAAAAAAAAAAGTTCAAAAAGCTACAAATTGGCTACAAAAGATTAAGAATAATTTGTGAGGAAAGGCTAAAAACGCAAAATATGTCCACTTTGGCTAACAGGAGTAAAATCGGAAATATAACCACTTATAAGCCCATGAAAGATATGAATGAGCAGTTAACACACATTTCTGCAGCATGTAAAGCAAGAAAACCGTGGAGTGGTTGACCAATGTAATGATTTTCAAGAGGAAGTAATAAATTCTATAACCAATGAAGATTTAAAAAATATATATATATGATTTTTTTCGAAGATGCAACGCCACTAGCATAGCTCTGCTCTGGCTACAAATTAATAAGTTCAAATAGGAAATCACGCGAGCGAGCGAGCACACACACACACACGGCCAGTGAAGAGGCGGGGCCAGGAGCTGTGACGCGACCCCTGCAACCACAACTAGGTGAGTACACACACACACACACACACACACACACACACGACAAAATGGACGGAATAAAGAATATGTGTGAGGAGTGTCACGAAATAATCATGGAGGCATCCCCAGACATCATAGCATTCACGAAAACCAAGCTCGAGGGAATTATAACAGACGTAATCTTTCCAAAAGAATATCAAATCCTGAGGAAAGATAGAGGGAATAGAGGGGGTGGAGGAGGTGCACTGCTCATCAAAAAACAGTGTTTTTTTAAGAAATTGGAAGGAGTGGACAGAAGCAAAGAAAGGGACTACATAGTAGGAACATTTCAGAGTAGGGGTCACAAGGTGGTGATTGCAGTAATGTACAACCTGCCACAAAATAGCAGGAGGCCAAGACAAAAATATGATGAGAGCAACAGAGGTTCTGGAAAACCTCATGCATCAACACCTTTCTTATGTGATGTCCACCATTGAGGTCCCTCACTGCTAGTGATCATGTGGCCCTGAGCTTCAAATGCATGTAGAGTTACAAGTCAGGAGTGAAGCAATAAGCGTAGGAAGGGAGAAGCCAAACTACAAAAGCGGGGAATACAGAGTCATGAGCAATTTCCTGCACGAGTTACAGAAGGAAAGATTACTGGTGGGAAAAATCAATAAATGAAATGATGGAATACGTGTCCACAAAATGCAAGGAAGCACCGATGTTCGTACCAAAGGTCATCAGAAACAATGGTCAGAAAAGAACGTGTCCTCGGTTCATTAAAAGGTGTAAGAGAGGCCTAAACAAAGTGCGTTAAAGAAGGGAAAAGTATAGAAGACAAAGGACCCAGGAAAATAAGATTAGTGGAAGATGCCAGAAACGAATATGCATGGATAAGGACGGAGGTTCAGCGGCAGTACGAGAAAGCCAAATCTGAACCAAAGCTGTTGTACAACCATATCAGGAGAAAAATAACAGTTAAGGACCAGGTAATCAGGCTGAGGAATGAAGGAGGGAAGATCACAATAATCGACCAAGAAGTATGTGAAGAGCTCAACACGAGATTTAAGGAACTATTGTTAGTGGAGACAGAAAGGACTACAGCAAACCAAATAATACCTCTCAATGGATCCTGAGAGAGGGAGCAGAGGCAGTGTGTGTACCACTAACAACAAACTTCAATACATCAATCGAAACAGGGCAACTACCTGAGGTGTGGAAGACAGCAAATGGGGTTCCAATTTTTAAGAAAGGAGACAGACACGCAACATTAAACTACAGACCATTGTCACTAACATGTATTGTATGCAAAGTCATGGAGAAGATTATCGGGAGAAGAAGAGTGGTGTGGCACCTAGAAAGGAATGAGTTTATACACGATAACCAGAACGGTTTCACGGAAGAGAAATCCTGTGTCACAAACCTACTGGAGTTTTACGATAAAGTAACAGAAGTAAGACAGGAGAGAGAGGTGGGTAGATTGCATTTTCTTGGACTGTAAGAAGACTTTCGACACAGTTCCACACAAGAGATTAGTGTAAAAGCTAGGGAACAGGCAAGAATAACAAGAAAGATACTTTAGTGGATCAGAGAATACCAGACATGAAAGAAACAACAAGTGAAGGTACGAAAAGAGGTGTCAGAGTGGGCGCCCGTGACGAGCGGACTTTCACAGGGGTCAGTCCTAGGACCGGTGCTGTTTCTGGTATATGTGAATGACATGACGGATTCAGAGGTGTCCGTGTTTGCAGACGACGTGAAGTTAATGCGAAGAATTCAAACGGATGAAGATCAGGTAGGACTACAGAGGAATCTGGGCAAGCTGCAAGCCTGGTCCACCAACCGACTCCTGGAGTTTAACCCCACCAATTGTAAGGTCATCAAAATTGGGAAAGTCAAAGAAAACCAAAGACGGAGTACAGGCTTGGAGGCCAAAGGCTACAGACCAAACTTAAGTAAAAGGATCTTGAGGTGAGTATCATACCGAGCACATCTCCTGAGGCACATACGAACCAAATAACTGTTGCAGCATATGGGCGCCTGGCAAACCTAACAATAGCGTTTCGACACCTGAGTATGGAATAATTCAAGACTCTGTACACCGTGTATATCAGTACCATATTGGAATATGCTGTATCAGTATGGAGCCTACATCTGGTCAAGCACGTCAAGAAATTAGAGAAAGTGCAAAGGTTTGAAACAAAACTAGTTCCAGAGCTGAGGTTATGTCATACGAGAAGAGGGTAAGATAACTCAATCTAAAGACACTGGAGGACAGGAAAGAGTGGACATGATAACGATATACAAAACACAGACGAATTGACAAGGTGGATAGGGACAGAATGTTTCAGAGATGGGACACAGCAAAAAGGGGTCACAACTAGAGGATGAAAACTCAGAAGAGTCACAGGGATGTTAGGAAGTATTTTTTTCAGTCAGAGAGTTGTCAGGAAGTGGAACAATCTGGAGAGTGATGTAGTGGAGGCAGGATCTATACATAACTTTAAGAAGAGGTATGATAAAGATCATGGAGCAGGGTGAGAGTGGACCTAGTGACGACCAGTGAAGAGGCGGGTCCAGGAGCTGTGAATCGACTACTGTAACCACAAATAGGAGAGTACACACACACACACACACACACACACACATACACGCCCCGATGGCATGGTGGCTAGCGCTCTTGCATCACGCACAGAGGGCCCGGGTTCAATTCCCGGCGGGGCCGAAACATTTCGAAGTGTTTCGTTACACACACACACACATACATACAACAGGCCTAGTGTCTAATAGACATGTGCCTAGGACAAAATGGTAACTAACTAACATACACACACACTTGACAAGTGCCTTTGACAACTAGTAACTTACAGAACAGGCCAAGTAATGAGTAATGACATTAATATAACAGAGAAATTAAGTTATTTAATGCTGAACCTTCATATGGTATTTAATATTCGCTGTGCAATAAGTATTGTCTTATATATAATATTTTTTAAAATAAAAAATATACGAAAAGTATCGGCATCGGCCGGAAATTGGGTATTGGTATCAGTATCGGCAAAATTTTTGGTATCGTCCATTCCCTAATATTTACCTAAATTTTCCTTTTTATATATTGGAAAATGTTCCTAGCTAGCGAAATGTATTATATAAAAAATTTGTATACTTTTCACCAGTGCAGAAATAAGTCATTTGGTGGGTATTTTACGCATATACCTTGTTTGATATACCATTTATAGTGTTTTGAAATGCTACTTCTGAAAGTCTTATTGTATTCCGAACGCAAGAATAGCCTATTAACCTGCTTGTATCCTCCTTGGAGTAGACTTATTGCGGCCTTCCTGAAGCGCCCTCTCAGAGAGCCATCTCACGCTCACTTAAACAATAGATAACTGTTTGTATTCGATAATGTTATTACCCTTTCAAAGGAAAACATGCCTTTGGTGTCTTAGGCGAAAAAATATTTCTCATTTAACGGCCAATTCCTATTGAATTTCCAGCTGCCTCAATACATTGTTCGCCTGAGTGTGTCCCTTTAAAGGAGGAACAGTTGATGCGCTCTTCTTCATGGATCTAAAATAAAATCCGTGCTGTATAAAAATCTGCAGGACTGGAATTCAATACTATGTAGCGCTCATACCATTAGAAGTATGTTCATGTAGCTGTGGTACTCAACCCTAGGCTACGAGAGAACCAGATATGCAAGCAAGATAGTATCGGCTTGATTGCGACCTGCGGTGACCCAGTTTTGGGACAATACCTTTATTCTGCGGGAGGTCAAATAGGAGTGCATCCTCGGCTAGCTAACAGCTTTAATCTATGAAATTTTAAGAACTATTGAACTTCGGTGACTTATTAAGTCTCACAACTCTGGCTCATCATTTGGGATACTAAGGATCCCCGAGAATCTAGTTTTCTATTTCCGTGTCTCAGTGCTGCAATCCATATAGATTATGGCTGTGGTATCATACTGTAGGTAAACGTCTAAGCTTTTCAAGATCTTCCTGAGGGTTACGTGGAGTCGCTTCCAGAGGTCATTGCTCCCGCGGGCCGACCCCAGACGAGGCTTCCTGGATGCTGGCTACACTGATCAAGATGTTAGTGCCTGCCGCTCACAGTCTAACGTATGCACCACAGCACAGCTGATCAGGAACTGTTCGATGAAACTGAAGACAGCTTTGGATTTGCTGTTAAGCCCCTTATGAAGACTGAGAAACTTGTGCAACCTTTGGGAATCTTTGTTAAGGAACATTCCCAAATGTTGCACAAGTATATCATTTTTCAACTTGTCTTTTTTAAACCATTTTTCACATTAGTCAGACACTGCAACATCATTGGATCTTGATACAAAGAATTATTCAGTGCTTGTCCAACTTATGAACATGACCTACTTACACTAACTGATGGTTCCACTGTGACGCCGTATCCTCCTGCTTTACCTCACCTGACTGCAGTATATAAGCCACTTCTCCGAGCTTATCCTCTAATCTCTTCAAGATTAATGGACTCACACCGATTCTAGGCTGAGGGACTGATTACCTAAAACTCCTCTTTTTCCACCGTTCATCTTTGTATTGGACTGAAGAAACCACTGGCTGGCGCAACGTTTCCACAATAAATATTTCAAAATGCTTCACAAGTGTCTTATTCTTCCACTCATTTCACCTATTGTCTTTTATCAACCCTAACATTTCCTCTTAACTTTTAGAGCTCTTTCTTCTGCCATAGTTGACTTGATCTGTTGTGCGTGCGTGCGTGTGTGTGTGTGTGTGTGTGTGTGTGTGTGTGTGTGTGTGTGTGTGTGTGTGTGTGTGTGTGTGTACTCTTCGAGTTGTGTTTGATTGCGGAGGTCGAACCCCAATTCCTGACCTGCTTCCTAGACCACTTTGATTGGCTTCACTGAATTTTGGCCTCTTGGCCCAGTTGTATGTTGAATTTGGCTCCTCCACAACCACATCCAAATCATTCCATTTTCAACCTCCCTGTGTCTAAAGAAATACTTCCTTACATCTCTATGACTTACCTTAATTTAATTATCCACTTCTTAATCTTGGTCCTCTTCATTCAGTCAGTCCTATCTATTAATCTTAGAATGTTTTATGTCATAATTCCATCTTCCTTTATCCTTCTGTACAGCAGGGCAGTCAGGAATACTTCCTTCAACCTCTTTTCAAAGCATCTCTCAGTTCTGGTACTAACCTGGTTAAAAATCTTTGGGTCTTTTCGTATTTGTTTACAGTCTTTATCCAGTGTGGGCTCCATGCTGGGGCCGCATATTCAATGATTGACCTAAAATATGTCGTATGTAAACTTCGGAAGGATTCATTATTCAACTTTCCCTATGATTTTTCTGAGGCTTGCTAACCTTGCCGGTGCCGCTGATATTATACACTCTATAAGTATTTTTGGTGAAATATTTTGTGAAATTTAGCCAAAGTACTTTTTCCGCATACTGTACTCTGTGTCCGGCTTGCTCTCACCTTCTCCAAACTGCATGATTTTGCATTTGTCGAGGTCTTCCTGACGTTTATCATTGTCCTCTCCTATTTTTATTATTCATCTTAGTTTTACATCATTTGCAAACAGACACATGGGATGCATTGCCCTCTTATAGGTCGTTCACATATATTATGAGCAGTAACGGTCGTTCTAGTACTGATTCTAGTAGACCTCACTAGTTACTCTCTTCTAATCCGATATCTTATCCCTTGCCATTACTCTCGGCTTTCTACCGTTTAGGTACTCCCTGAATCACTGGAGGACACTGTATTTTAACCTTGCTTCTTTATTCAGTTTCTGGACTAAACTGTGAGGTGGTACCGCTTCTTGCAGTCCATGACGATGCAGTCTATCACCTAGCCCTATTCTTCTTCTTTTATTTCTGACTTTGTCATAGAACTCCAGGAAATGAGCAAGACGATTTTCTATCCATTAAATGTATTCTGTTTTTCTGTAAAAAAAAAGTCTCCTTTGCATGTGCTCTGATATTCCCTTTCTTACTATCATCTTCAGAAGGTGTAAATGTCTGCATGTTAGAGATACTGCCTCATAAATCAGGGCCTTTAGTGTGTCCCCTTTCATTATCAATGGGGACCATATTTGGCTTTTCTTCAGTTTCCTGGCAGCTGTCCTGGTTGAAAACTCTGGTTGACTATCTCTACACTTGTGTCACATAGTTGTTTGCCCCTTCTGTCATCACCCATGGAGATATGTTGTACAGTTCCATTGTTTTGTTACATTCATCTCGGTAACAATCTCATCACTTCTTCTTTTGTTGTGTTGATAATCTCTGTAACTCTTTCATCTGCTGCGACTACTGTGCCTGCCAGGCGCCCTCCACTTTCTACTGTGAAGGATTCTTTGAATGTTTCACTAGGCATTTCCGTCAACATCCCTTCCTACATCATCATTCTTATCACTTGATCCTTCACAGTTATTTTTTCCCTACGCAGCTGTAGAGAAAATCTGGCTCAGTTTTGGCCTTTGATGCTATATCATGTTAAAACTCTATCAGTTTTGCATCTTTTTCTTGAATAATCGTTTCTATCTCTCCAGATCATTTCTCATTTTTTTTTTTTTTTGCATTTTCATTTGTGTTATATTTTACCAAACCTTCTTGCTCCTTCCCTTGGCCTCTCTGCAAGCCTGATCAAATCATCATTGGTTGTCTTTTTTTTCAAGTTTCTTTTCATCATATCTGACATGAAGCTTTGCCTCTTGGCACTTTTGATTCTATTACTTCCACCATTTCTTGCACAGTTCTGCTGTCCAGAGTTCTCTGCCATTCCACTTAACGCTTATCTAGTGCCATCTCTGTTACTTCCTCCCTTTTTTTCTTTATTTCAGTATCCACCAGGTTCTCAAAGCTTTGTACCACATGATTGCTGGATCCTCTTGGTTCCTTATAACTAATTACTGTTTGGTAATATTCCTCTTAGAAAAATAAAACTTGATCAGATTTTGCTGGCACATCTTTTATCCCTCCTTTTTGGGTCCTTCACATGTTGACTTGTTGGGTCCTTCACATGTTGACTTGTTGTGTCCTTCACATGTTGATTTTCACAGGTCTTCATACTGTTTGTGTTAGTTTCACTCTTCATGTATCTGGTCCTCTTTGGGCATCCCAGGTTTCCCACTCAGTTTTCAACTATTGTCTTTTACCCGCGTCAGGAAACACTTGTCCTGTTTCCTGACGAACCTTACCTATTGTCTTTTATCAACCCTAGCATTTCCTCTTAAAATTTTAGAGCTCTTGCTTCTGCCACAGTTGACTTGATCTGTTGTGTGCGCGTGTGCGCTCTCACCCTCAAACAGCATTGGAGTTTCCTGTTTCTTAGGTTCCGTCGTATCTACTCAAAAAAAAATATATAAAGTTTCCCCTTCTACTACTTCCTTATGCAACTCATTCTTCTTTATCTCTACCATTAAACTAACAGGTTGAGAGACGTTATCCCTCCCAAGCTAATTTCAAATTCCTACAATATCTTAGGTACACTATCAACTGGTGAACATTTGCAGTATGTGTAAGAAAGTATGTTGCACGTCTCCCGTCCGAGGATCGAGCCTGGTCCTTTGGTTTAAAGCCACAGACTCTACCACTGTGTTACGAGAAACTTGATCACCCATTGAATTGAATTTCAGATTGCTGAAGTCTCTGTATTAATGTATTTTATCATCACATTCACTTTCCTTTTCCTTGATCTTCTCATAGACCAAAGTTCTCATTTACGAGTCTATACGTCTGATTGCAGATCTCTGATCCATCTATAATTTTTTGAACATGCTTTTTCAAGCTTGAACTCCAAACTGGAGTGGCACATTTCAGAATAGATCAAATAATTTACCATATACTAAATTTGTTTAAAAAATTTCTAAATGCATTTCTAATCTCCGATAGCCTTGAATATGCTGCAGGTATTATGAACTTTTGATGTAAATAGATCTACGTATGTTTATCTCCAAATCAATATCCATGCAGAATTTTGTGTATTTTCTTACTTCAGTATACTCCGAATCTGTTCATTTTCTCGGGTCGATTTATATGACCGTCCACTCGTTTGGTCATTCATTGTTGTGTATGTTCAGTTGCTAATTGTGTTTGTTTTGGGGATTTACATGTAGTTGTGTGTGTAGTTGGTTGTCTGTTGAATGCGTCGTTGTGTGTATAGCCGAGTAGGGGTGAGTGTGTGAGTTCGGTTTGTGTGTGAATAGGGATATGTGCGTTCGTGAGAACATGGTTGAGAGAGCGAATGTGAATGTAATGTTTGTTTTGAGTAAAAGGAGAGTGTGAGGAGAACCCACAAAGCACAGTCCACAATAAGAATAAAATTCCCTCCACGTAAAAAGTAACATTTGGGTCCAAATACCTGAGAGAAGACACAGTAATGAGGAACGGGAGGAGTAAAGGTGTTGTGAGTGTTTTTGCATGTGAGTGTGGCTGTGAGTGTGGTTGTGTGACTGTGAGTGTGGTTGTGTGGCTGTGAGTGTGGTTGTTTGTGTGTGGCTGTGACTGTGGTTGTTTCTGTGTGGCTGTGAGTGTGGTTGTTTATGTGTGGCTGTGAGTGTGGTTGTTTATGTGTGGCTGTGAGTGTGGTTGTTTATGTGTGACTGAGTGTGGTTGTTTGTGTGTGGCTGTGAGTGTGGTTGTTGATGTGTGACTGAGTGTGGTTGTGTGTGGCTGTGAGTGTGGTTGTTTATGTGTGACTGTGGTTGTTTATATGTGTCTGTGAGTGTGGTTGATTATATGTGGCTGTGAGTGTGGTTGTTTATGTATGGCTGTGAGTGTGGTTGTTTATGTGTGGCTGTGAGTGTGGTTGTTTATGTGTAGCTGTGAGTGTAGTTGTTTGTGTGTGTGTCTTTGAGTGTGGTTGTTTGTGTGTGTCTGTGAGTGTGGTTGTTTATGCTGTTGTATATGGGGTTGTGACCGTGGTTGTATGTGTGGCTGTGAGTGGTACTGTATGTAAAGCTGTGAGAATGGCTGTATGTGTGGCTGTGAGTGCTACTGTTTATGAAGCTATGAGTGTTATTGAACGTATATCTATGAGAGTGGTTGTGAGTGTGGTTGCGTGTGTGACTGTGAGAGTGGGTCAGTGAATGGTTGTGAGTGCTTCTGTACGCATTACTACGTGAGGTGCTGAATGTGTTGTGTATTTCTCATATATTTATCTTCTTATACTTCCCACTTAAATTTCCTTCTGTGATATATTTATCAAAATATTCATTACATCTAATGCTTAGTATTTTTTTCAGGATTCGCTCAGTAATTTATATCGCTTCGTATAATAAAATTTTATTATAACAAAAAAAACTTATTATGTTTTCAGTTTTATACGAAATTCTGGGTTCCTGAAAACTAGGAAATATTTTGTCCTTGTCAGTAGGAAAAGATTTAAGCCACATTGAATTTTCTTTTGCAAGGAAATCTCGCAGACTTACTTCCTGCCTGAATACTTCAGCTCTAAAGGTGAGTGTTCTGTAATGATGAGCGAACCAGAGAGAGAGAGAGAGAGAGAGAGAGAGAGAGAGAGAGAGAGAGAGAGAGAGAGAGAGAGAGAGAGAAGAGAGAGAAGAGAGAGAGAAGAGAGAGAGAGAGAGAGAGAGAGAGAGAGAGAACCTGAGAACACTACAGTGACATTTTCTGCCGATTTCATAGTACACATTTTTAATAGTAGTCCTTTGTAATGTATATAAATAAATTCATTATTTGTAAAATATATGTCTAACCATGAGACATGAAAGACTATTGCATTTACGTTTACACCCTTGGAGAACTGTCCATTCCAGCATCCTTTGAATCTGTCGAAGATAAAATCTTTAAACTGCGTCTAAATTGTCTTCTGCTGCAAAGATTTATTCCTCTGTTTTATAGCAACAGAACTCACTACGTCAAGGTGTCAAAAACTTTCAAACTTGAACTTATACTCATATTTTACAAGAAGACAGAAAACTCAAAAAGAAAAAAGATCATTCCTTCACGACCTGTACTCCTAACCCTTCCTAATGTAACCAGTTTATCAACAAAGGTTAGGTTCGAATTCAATAGTTTGACAATAAATGCCAATTATAATTATAATTGTTTAAGTTGAGGAAATAACGCAGTAACTAATAAAAAAAAAATATTAACCATATCTGATGAATCTCACCTTTTACTCCACGTCGTGTAAGTTTTTGTGTTATATTGCCCAATGTTCATTACATTACTACCATCATAGTTACGTCTGCAAGGTGTTTATAACAGATTTGTTATAGTAATATATATATATATATATATATATATATATATATATATATATATATATATATATATATATATATATATATATATATTAAACGAAGTCCATTACAAACACCTTGCAGACGTAAATATGATGGTAGCAATATAATGAACATTGAACAATATTACACAAAAAACCTACACGAAAGACGTGGAATAATAGTTAGTGGGATGGAGTGTGAAGGACCTGCCTAGTATGGGCCAACAGGCCTGCTGCAGTGTTCTTCGTTTCTTATGTTCTTATGTTTTTAATAAAAGGTGAGATAGGAGCCATGTATGTCGGCCCCCACCTGAGGCGCTATATAATATATATATAGGTCGTGCCGATTAGGTAAAACTGGTCAATTAGCAAGAACTCATTTAAAATTAAGTCCTTTCTAAAATTTTCTCTTATACGTTTAAATATATATATATATTTTAATTTATGTTAATGTAAAAATTTATAATTTTGTACCAAGAGAAACTTTGAAAACTTACCTAACCTTATTATAACAAGCACAGTTTAATTTAGCCTAACCCAACTAAATATATTTTAGATACGTTTACAATAATTTAATAATAAACAAACACAATGATATATATTTTTTTCGTTAGGTTCAGAATGATTTTTGCGGAATTATTGCATACACAAATTTTTAATTGTCTTATATGGCAAGAAGAGCGTTGCAGTTTAAGCCAAAATCGCAAGTTTTACCTAATCGGCACGACATATTATATACATATATATATATGTCATGCTGAATATATAAAACTGGTCAATTATCAAGAACTCATTTAAAATTAAGTCCTCTCTAAAATTTTCGCTTATACGTTTAAAGATATATTTTTTTTCATTTATGTTAATGTAAAAATTAATAATTTTGTACCAAAAGAACCTTAGAAAACTTACCTAACCTTATTATAACAAGCGCAATTTAATTTAGCATAATCATCCTAAATGTATTTTAGATAAGTTTACAAAAATTTAATAATAAACAAACAATAAAATATATTTTTCGTTAGGTTCTGAATGATTTTTGCGAAATTATTGCGGACACAATTTTTCACTTGGCTTATTCGGCAAGAGCGTTGCTATTTAAACAAAAATCACAAGTTTTACCTATTTGTATATATATATGTATGTATGTATATATATATATATATATATATATATATATATATATATATATATATATATATATATATATATATATATATATATATATATATATATATATATATATATATATATATATATATATATAAAATATATATATATATATATATATATATATATATATATATATATATATATATATATATATATATATATATATATATATATATATATATATATATATATATATATAGTCGTGCCGATTAGGTAAAACTGGTCAATTAGCAAGAACTCATCTAAAATTAAGTCCTTTCTAAAATTTTCTCTTATACGTTTGAAGATATATTTTTTTCATTTATGTTAATGTAATAATTTATAATTTTGTAACAAGAGAAACTTTGAAAACCTACCTAACCTTATTACAACAAGCGCAATTTAATTTAGCCTAACCCAACTAAATATATTTTAGATACGTTAACATTAATTTAATAATAAACAAACACAATTAAATATATTTTTTTCTTTAGGTTCTGAACGATTTTTGCGAAATTATTGCATACACAAATTTTCGCTTGTCTTATATGGCAAGAAGAGCGTTGCTATTTAAGCCAAAATCGCAAGTTTTACCTAATCGGCACGACATACATGGCTCCTATCTCACCTTTTATTAAAAACATAAGAACATAAGAAACGAAGAACACTGCAGCAGGCCTGTTGGCCCATACTAGGCAGGTCCTTCACACTCCATCCCACTAACTATTATTCCACGTCTTTCGTGTAGGTTTTTTGTGTAATATTGTTCAATGTTCATTATATTGCTACCATCATATTTACGTCTGCAAGGTGTTTATAATGGACTTGTACAGATATATATATATATATATATATATATATATATATATATATATATATATATATATATATATATATATATATATATATATTATATTACTATAACAAATCTGTTATAAACACCTTGCAGACGTAACTATGATGGTAGTAAGTCACACATTTATGACATTTCATTATTGTCAGTTAACATATCTATTGCATTCGCCAAATTCAAAGGGCGGATGTTCTTTGAAGCATTTATTCATCTTGTGCTCAACACACCCTATATAAAGCCACTACCCCGTATGCCATCACAGCCAGCCGTAACTACAGTCAGAACCATCAAGCGACGAGTCAATCATGCAATAACTGGTCTATTCTAGGTAACTTCTCTTCAAGGAACACCTCTGATATCCTAACTCTTTTGAAAATACAAGTGGTAAACACTATTGAGAGGTGGTACTGTCCTGGGTGAGTGTGATATTGTTATAGTCGACCCGGCGTACTCCACCTGACTTTCCACCTATAAATACTCGTTTACTCTTTACCCAGATAGATCTTTCTGTGACTTAATAAAGCCCACAGTGTGGGCGAAACGTATTTAATAAAGGACCACATGATATTGCATTTGTGTTTATTTTTCCATCACCTCATCCTCTCGTTACGATTCTGCATCACCCTGATTGTAACTAAAATTAACAGGATGTCAGTATCTTCAGGAATCCGACATTCATTGTCTTCAGAACATCTGGATGAAGAAATATCAATACACTCGGCAGTTAGCATCTAACCATCATCCTCTTCTTAGCATTTCAAAGCATATTGCAGTGGTTCGTACATCGGTTTGCGTGCGGCCAGCAATAACAGCCTGGTTCATCAGGCCCTGATCCACCGCGAGGCCTGGTCATGGACTGGGCCGTGGGGGCGTTGATTTCCGAACACCCTCCAGGTATACTCTAGGTATCAGCGTCTCTATAAAACCGACTGGTTTTATGCCAGCATCTCAAAGCTTTCATCAGTATCTTCAGTGTATATAGTCACAGGTACGGTATCTCAGTCTGACTGTTAGCATCTTCTAAGCATCCGGCGTCATACATATCATAGCATCCGGCTGTCAAAGTATCACAAAATACGTAAATGTAACTGTCAGAGTGAGGGTATCTCGCCCCAGAGGTTGGCGCATAAAGTTAAAATAGGTAAAATCATCCATGGCAAGTGTAATCAAGTGACACGGACAAGGTTGAAAAGGCTTCGAAGAAAACCCATTTCGGTAATGATGGTTGTTTGGGAGAGTTTCTGAGTAGTACAGGAGGTGAGGGAGAGGAGATGGGAAGGAGCGAGTGGTGGAGATGGTGTGAACGAGTTGGTAGGGAAGACTGGAGGTGAGTGGATTGGGTGGGTTGGGAAATAGATAGTTGTAATGTGGGTTTTGAGGAAAGTGGAGTAGATATGCTGGGACTGAGGGAATGAAAAAGGAAGGATACAAGATAGCGTTGTCATACTTGGTGGGAAAAAAAAGACACATACTGTGTAATTCCATATATTTGTCTAACCTGCTTTCAGCCTATCCACGTCACTACGCCCACTCTATGTATGCACATTCTCTTTTCCAAGGCAGATCTGCTTGTGACTCCATAAAGCGCACTGTGTAGACGAAACCTTGTCAGTGGAGAATAACATTATACTGTATGTGTCTTTATCTATTGTGTCGGTATTTTATACCATTTATTTACCTACCTTATGGTAACTGCCATTTCTGAAATGGAGTATGACACAGGTTTAAAATAGTCTCTAAGTATCTTCAGTTTAAACAAATGTTGTTATTGAACTTTTCACCACGACAACAAATTACTAAATCACATTATCTTCAGTTAATTACACACACACACACACACACATATATATATATATATATATATATATATATATATATATATATATATATATATATATATATATATATATATATATATATTACTTTATTAATATACAGAATACATTGACAGAAAACACAAACATGAACATGAATACATTGGTACAATATATCAAAGATTATGAATCTCCTCCAGCTTCCCGAAGCCGGACGCGAGTCCAGTATGCAACATGCATTTCCTCTCTGGATAACCACGCTGAGGCGCTGGAACATGAAAGTGGCTGCCCTTGGGTCCCTGGTGGTGTCGATGAGTCTGGAACCCAGTTCTTTAAGGAAACGTGTGACATTTTATTCCCCATGATCCCAAGGTCTCTGATTCCACTGGGACAAATTGATACTGTTGGTTATATATATATATATATATATATATATATATATATATATATATATATATATATATATATATATATATATATATATAATAACACTGCGACTAGCTGAGTGCTCGAACCCGTGTTGTTTTGGCCCGCCTCATAATGAGCAAAAATCACACGACGCTCTAACCCACAGGACCACCCAATCCTACAAGGATCATGCACCCAGCAGAGCTAGGTGTTGTACCTTGATCCGAGGACATTCGATGGTGTGGTTGCCTCAGAGCTAATTTCATTCTACTCCCCGTTTGGTGTACTAGCCTCCACAAGCAGTATATATAATACCTGAGCATTGACTTTTCTTACAACCTCATCTATAAATTTATTGAACACACATATTGACATCACCCATCCCTGACTAAGGCCTACTTTTACTGGACAATGATCTCCCTCTCTCCTACATACTCTAACCTGAGCCTCACTATCCTCGTAAAAGCTCTTCACTGCTTTCCGTAACCTACCTCCTGAAACATCATGGAAACCCATAACCATGACTTGCCTCCTTCCGGGCCCTTTCCTGCAGCACCCCTTACAGACCCTGGCACTCCTTTGGACCATTTTTCTGACCTTTCTTCCATCCCCGTACCTTCTCCGGGTAACGTTTCGTTACCCCTCATCTTACTCTTGAAGGCTATTACTACTGCTATAGTTTATCCCTAACACTGGACATACACTTCTCTCTTCATTTTTGCCATTCCTCTTATTGCCTAATTAAAAACATTCATCATTTAATAAAATATGTGAATATAGGGGAGAGGGCAGGAAGGTTAGGAAAGCATCACTTGATAATATTAATCAATATTACTTGGAGAAGTAGTGCCATTGGATAATCTTAAATTCTGGAACACAAATAATTCCTACACACAGTTGTTTTGCTCTGGCTCAGATACCGCTTCTCCCTTATCTCCCATATGCACTTTAGAAAATTACTTAGATAATGAGTTTTGGATCTAAAGATTTCCATAGCCTATCTGACCATTCCCATTGTTCTCTCAGAAACTGCCTAAATCTGACTCGTTATTATCCAGAATTATTTACTCCCTCACGATGGAGCTCTCTAAATATCGAGATCTTACTGGCTGCTCTCTCTGTTTTTCAGTCTTACGACGTCTGTCACTTGAGGTTAAAGGGTAAACCTTTAACCTCAAGTGGACCTTTTCTGCCTCACGAAAATGGGTCTGACACTCAGTATTAATTTTCGTCTCACTTATACACATGAGTTAAAGTGGAATGTTGAGGTAGGAGGCATAATAAGCGACGTAGATGAAGGAAGTGAAAGATAGTAAACGAAGGAATGAATTACATATGAATAGGACGCTTTGTACGGGGGCAAAACGAGACCATTTGTTGTACTAAGAGAGTTAGTGCTACAGAGAAAGAAAAGAGTACTTGCTCCTGGAGAGCAAAACGTTGTCACAATAAAATGTCACATTAGTTGCACTTGTGTCCTTTTACCTAACATCTTGGGATCTTGATAAAGGGAATTCTTCACCTACAGTCATGACCTACTTCCACATGTGGATTTGTCTACTGTGATATCGCCTATGACTACTTCACCTCACCTGTCTACAGTATATAAGCGACCTTGCGCATATGCTGTACTCTTTTCAAGGTTGATGGACTGATTACATCGACTCCAGGCTCAGGGACTATTTACCCCAAACGCCTTGTGATCTTCACCATTCTTCTTTGATTAGGACTGATGAAGCCACCGCCTGGCGAAACGTTTCCTCAATAAAGACACCCATGTGTGTTGCACATGTTTCTAATTCATCAAAATATAATAAGCATAGAGAGCAGCCAAATACTAGTATACCTGGGAAAAAAAATGTATTGTAGAATGAGTGGGAGCAGAGCCAGACCAACAGAGGGAGACAAAGAGAAGGATAAATGTCTGGTAAATAAATACTGATGGCACAGTAAGCAAGAGTAGTGAGGTGCAAGTCAAAATAGCAGAAGCAAAATCATAGTAGAAATGATGCTCACAAAAAGAATAATCGATGCTAGTAAGGAGAGAGAGAGACGAAAATAGGTGGCACTACAGAATTAAGATATGTAAAGTTTTGAAAAGGCAAATAGCCTCCATAGTTGAGACTTTCAAGACATTGCAATAAGAAACCGGACGACTAAAAACATTAAGTTTCGTAATTCACAATCCATATAAGATAACCAAGAGTAGTATTACGCAGTGTGTTGGTGAATATTGTGTAACAAAAAAAAAGCTCCATGTATATAATGCCACTTTCCAGGATTTGTTCTGAAACTGGACGCGTATTATTCCTGGTCAGTCAGAATGGCCAGGAGAGGAGAGTGAGGTGTGCTTTGTTCAGTAGGTCAAGCACCATAGATGGAGCTAGATGTAGGTGTGTGAGTAGGTGAGTTGAGAGTTTTTTTTAGTTTGCACTATAGGTAATTTTATGTATGATGTCACCGTGGTTGTTCAATATATTTATAGATAGGGTTGTAAGAGAAGTGAATGCGAGGGTTTTGGCAAGAGGTGTGGGGTTAAAAGATAAAGAATCAAATACAAAGTGGGAGTTGTCACAGTTGCTTTTTGCTGATGACACTGTGTTTTTGGGAGATTCTGAAGAGAAGTTGTAGAGGTTGGTGGATGAATTTGGTAGGGTATGTAAAAGAAGAAAAGTGAAAGTGAATATAGGAAAGAGTAAGGTGATGAGGATAACAAAAAGATTAGGTGACGAAAGATTGGATATCAGATTGGAGGGAGAGAGTATGGAGGAGGTGAATGTATTCAGATATTTGAGAGTGGACATGTCAGCAGATGGGTTTATGAAGGATGAGGTGAATCATAGAATTGATGAGGGGAAAAGGGTGAGTGGAGCACTTCGGAGTCTGTGGAGACAAAGAACTTTGTTCATGGAAGTAAAAAGGGGAATGTATGAGAGTATAGTTATACCAACACTCTTATATGGGTGTGAAGCATGGGTGATGAATGTTGCAACGAGGAAAAGGCTGGAGGCAGTGGAGATGTCATGTCTGAGGTCAATGTGTGGTGTGAATATAATGCAGAGAATTCGGAGTTTGGAAAATAGGAAGAGGTGCGGGATTACCAAAACTATTATCCAGAGAGCTGAGGAGGGGTTGTTGAGGTGGTTTGGACATGTAGAGAGAATGGAACGAGACAGAATGACTTCAAGAGTGTATATATCTGTAGTGGAGTGAAGGCGGGGTAGGGGTCGGCCTAGGAAAGGTTGGAGGGATGGGGTAAAGGAGGTTTTGTGTGCGAGGGGCTGGGACTTCCAGCAAGCATGTGTGAGCGTATTTGATAGGAGTGAATGGAGACAAGTGGTTTTTAATATTTGACGTGCTGTTGGAGTGTGAGCAAAGTAACATTTATGAAGGAATTCAGGGAAACCGCAGGCCGGACTTGAGTCCTGGAGATGGAAAATACAGTGTCTGCACTCTGAAGGAGGGGTGTTAATGTTGCAGTTTTATAACTGTAGTGTAAAGCACCCCTCTGGCAAGAGAGTGATGGAGTGAATGATGATGAAAGTTTTTCTTTATCGGGCCACCATGCCTTGGTGGGAATCGGCCGATGTGTTAATAAAAAAAATAATAAAATTTAAGTGCTCTCATGTTTACCTGTAAAACCTAGTGTGCAGAGGCCTATTTAAGTTTTGGGAGAGTACTCGTACAGCTTGCAGGTTGAGTAGCCTGCAGAAGAAGGGGGGTGTCATGGAGCCTCTCTGTTTTTAAATGTTTATATAGTTTGTGTTACAAGTAGTAGTGTGCTGGTGAGCTAATGAGAGTGAGTAAAGGTGATGTATTTAGAGTAGATTGTAGGTTGTGTATGATATATATATATATATATATATATATATATATATATATATATATATATATATATATATATATATATATATATATATATATATACCATGAGGCGGGCCAAAGCAGCATGGGTTCGACTTCTTGGCTACTGCAGTGTTGTTATTCATATATATATATATATATATATATATATATATATATATATATATATATATATATATATATATATATATATGAATAACAACACTGCGAGTAGCAAGTCGAACCATTCTGCGCCTCATGGTGAGCGAAACCAGATGAGGCTCTAGTTCACGTGACTACACAAAGAATTTTGTGGTAACGTGGACTAATGCGTCATCTGTTTCGCTCTCACCATGAGGCTGGCCAAAGCAGCATGGGTTCGACTCTTGGCTACCCGCAGTGTTGTTATTGATCAACACCACTCTTTTTATATATATATATATATATATATATATATATATATATATATATATATATATATATATATATATATATATATATATATATATATTTATTTATATATATATATTTTATTTATATATATATATATATATATATATATATATATATATATATATATATATATATATATATATATATATATATATATATATATATATATATATATATAATAATAATAATAATAATTGGTATGAAGGTACATGCTGGTCCTTGTTTCTTTTTCGATGTTAAATAATATAAATGCCCCTAGACATAGCAGGTTGTTTATCCTTCAGGAGCCAGGACTTTTATTTAAGTTACGCAGAAACATGGTGGTCTGAAGAGAAGAATTATCAAATTTAGAATGATAATTCACATTTAAAAACCTGGAGAGTCGATATTTAAAGGAGGGATTTATATGAATAGTAATAACTTTTTTCAGGTGCAATTAATACAATTATTTTTCTGCTTGATTTTTGTGTGTGCACATTTAGTGATTTAGGGAAGTATTTAATAATAATTCTTTGTGAATAATAATAAGTTAGTGTACCTATGTGCTTTACTGTGTGATTTATTATTTTTTATAAGTAATTTCTACTGTAATAAGCAAGTGTTTTGTGCTATTACTTTCTAAGATGTCTGTAAGCCGTATAGATTCAAGTGCTGACAGGGGTCTGGGAGATCCTGGATCAAACCCCACTGCTAATAGTGAGAGTAATGAAGCCCAGATATTAAGACTCAAACTAGCTCTAATTATGGAAGAAAAAGATCTGAGAAGGATTGACCGTACTAAAATCTAGGAAGAGAAAGTTAGAAATCTTTAGGGCTAAAGAGAGAGAGAGCGAGAATGAGAGTTTGCTGTTTCACAAAATGAAACAGGTAACAGGGTAGACATATTTATTTTGGAACAAGCTATAAAATTAGTCCCAAAACTTTTCGAAAAAGATCCTGATCCATCTTTTCAAATAGCTTAGTAAAAAGAGTATTTTCATAAGGCATGAATGCCCCTTTATAAAACCATGCATTGATGAATTTGTCCTTCACGGTGGCTTCGAATAACATCAACATTTATTGATTCTATAAATTTTCTCACAATGGAAGTTTATCAAACTGATCCATAATTTGAAGCTAACAACCTATGTCCCACTTTATAGACAGATATCACATTTGTCTTTTTCCGCTTATCCGGCACCATGCCAGTTTGTTGTGATATGTTGAAAAGACTATCTAATGGTTTGGTAAGTTCCTCCTTACATTCTTTTATAACCCTTGAGAACAGTTCATCAGGACCCGCGGATTTTTTCTAGTATCTTCCTGCTTACAAACAGAGCATTGACGGTAAGCTGACCTGAACAACTTATAAGTTGACCTATCTTGTCCCTAATCTTACTCCTATATACTTGAAAAAAGCTTTTGGTTAATCTTCGAGTTCTAGCGACGTTAACTTCAGAATCTCTTTTACCTATGAGAAGTTTTAATCTATTAATAATTTATCCATTTAGGATCATTTCTGTTTAATCTAATTTCCTAGTTGGAATGCACGTTGACTGGGCAGCTTGAACTGTGCTTTGAAAAATGTAATATTGGCAACCATCACCGCCTACCTGACCCACAGGATAGTGATCAGTCAGATCACACCAGTTCACACCACCCAGGTAATTCCTTAGCCCTATGACATCGACCAAGTGAAAGTTAGGACGTTGACTTGGTTGTAGTTATTAAGGTAATTCCATGATTTCTTGAAACAGTGATTTGTGATCGTTTTCCCGAAACTCAACTTTAACCTCAAGATTATTAATTAGTGACGACTTGTTGGCAAGAACCAAGTCAAGCAGGTTATTTCCTCTAGTTGTTTCTGCCACAGACTTATTAATAAAATACATTCCTCTTAGTGGTAATCACTATTCGTACACTTTCTCCCTAGGGAAAAAAATCCTATGTATCATTATTTGCAGATGATGTGCAATAAATTCATTAACTTGTAATCAATTTGGTGTCCGGTCTACAATTAAGGTTTTGCGACAGTCATATAAATTATTCATGCAAGAAACAAATATTTATTTTATTTTTTTATTAACACATCGGCCGTTTCCCACCAAGGCAAGGTGGCCCGACAAAGAAAAACTTTCATCATCATTCACTCCATCACTGTCTTACCAGAGGCGTGCTTACACTACAGCAACAAAACTGCAACATTAACACCCCTCCTTCAGAGTGCAGACACTGTACTTCCCATCTCCAGGAATCAAGTCCGGCCTGCCGGTTTCCTGAAACCCTTCATAAATGTTACCTTGCCTACTCTACAACAACACGTCAAGTCCTAAAACCATTTTCTCCATTCGCTCCTATCTAACACGCTCACACACGCTTGCTGGAAGTCCAAGCCCCTCGCACACAAAACCTTTACCCCCTCCCTCCAACCTTTGATAAAGCTTTAGATAGTTTCCCATGAATCACAAACCTGAACACTGCAAATTATATTAGAAATAAAAGGAGAACTATAACAATGAGAGAAAATGATAATGGATATACAGGGCTAGTCAGGCATTATGCCGCCCTCCTCCACACACGTACCAAAACACAAACACATACCATGAAATATTATAATATATATATTTGCACACTTACTGAGGTTTTAATACTTGGTGCTGCGTCCTTTACGCTTAATCACGTCCCTCAGCCGTGTAGGAAGACTCTCACACAAATTCTTGAGGGTTTGGGAGGTATATTATTCCATGCCTCATGTAGAGCAGCCTCCAGCCGCGGGATGGAACTGATATCATTGTCCAGTAAACTTCGTTTCACTATTGACCAGAGGTTTAGGGTTTAGGTCTGGGGAATTGCCTGGTCAGTCATTAAAGAACCTCACTTCACAGTCCTTAAGCCCTGAACTACAGATTTGGTGGTATGACCTGGTGCACCGTCCTGCATAAAATCCGTAGCCCCACACTTGTTAAACACCTCAGGTAAATTATCACTCACTAACTCCAGGTAAATATTCTGGTTCATATACTGGTTTATGGGAAAATAATGAGTTCACCAACACTCTGAGCACTGAAACACCCTCAAACCATAGCGAGTTTGGTTGTTTGGTGGTCCCACATGTGTAGCGTGGGTCTAGCGGGTCACCTCTGGACCGGTACAATGTCCCCCACGGTTACAGGTGATGGTGAAGGTTGCTTCATCACTCCAAAGTACTTCAGACCACTGTTGAAGAGTCCAGTGAAGATATTTCTTTACATAATCCAGCCTTCGTTTCTTCTATGGCTTGGAGAGGATCGGTTTCTAACCTGGGGGTGACTACTGGAGCCCAGTTCTGACACACATCTGTTAACAGTTCTTACAGACACCTCTGAGAGAAGATGTGGGTTCTTTTCTTTCAATTCCCTAGCAGTTATCTTAGGTGTACTCTCTAACTGCTTCTTAACACATTAAGGTACAAACATAATGACAAAAATGTTTGGTAATATTACTGTAAAATCACTACAGGATGCCATGGATAAATTGAGCAAACTGAATAATAATTGTTGATGTAATGTAATGCATAATAGAAACAAAAACTTGTAATGGAAATTGGAGAAAATGAAATTGTGAACTTAGACTGCATAACTAAAAATAATAATAATTAGACAGAGTGGTGGATCTAAATAAAATAATGAAAAGGAAATAAATGAAAGTGAGACTCATTTGCAACTCTGGTAAACTATAAAAGTTTTCAATATATGCGGTTGGAAAACTTTGAAACAGCTTTTCATAAGGTATGCTAGACTGAACTAAGATTACAGACCAGCAGCTGGACGTACCTCCACCTGAAAACAATGAGGAAGAGTTAAATATGAGTTATGACGAAAGATTTTTAACAGAAAAAGAGGAAGAAAAACATCATAAACACATAAAAGGTGAAGACCTCGTAGTGCCTACAACAATAGGCCATTGTTGGGTTTAAAAAAGTCAAAGGAATTCTTTTTCAAACTGGTCGATCAACATAATTAATTAAATGAGGAATTACAAGTGTTATTACTACTGGAATTTATAGACAATGACCAATGAAAATATTACTGAAGACGGACACCATGAGCATTACCTTGTTCCTGAACATATATTTTTTTATTAACACATAGGCCGTTTCCCACCAAGGCAGGGTGGCCCGACAAAGAATCCCGCCAAATGCAAAGTCATGAAGATCGGGGAAGAGCAAAGAAGACCGCAGACAGAGTATGGTCTAGGTGGCCAAAGACTGCAAACCTCACTCAAGGAAAAGATCTTGGGGTGAGTATAATACCGAGCACATCTCCTGAGGCACACATCAGCCAGATAACTGCTGCAGCATATGGGCTTCTGGAAAACCTAAGAATAGCGTTCCGATACCTCAGTAAGGAATCGTTCAAGACTATATACACCATATACGTCAGGCCCATAATGAAGTATGCAGCACCAGTTTGAAATCCACACCTAGTCAAGCACGTCAACAAATTAGAGAAAATTCAAAGGTTTGCAAAAAGACTAGTCCCAGAGCTAAGGGATTGTCCTACGAAGAAAGGTTAAGGGAAATCGGCCTGACGACACTGGAGGACAGGACGGTCAGGGGACATAACGACATAAAATTCTG
This sequence comes from Cherax destructor, assembly GCA_009830355.1. NCBI lineage: Eukaryota > Metazoa > Arthropoda > Malacostraca > Decapoda > Parastacidae > Cherax > Cherax destructor. Next base: position 15,266 of record WNWK01011131.1, on the reverse strand, counting down.
CGAGGAATTGTCAAAGTGGACAAAGACAGGATGTTCCAGAGATGGGACACAGAAACAAAGGGTCACAATTGGAAGTTGAAGACTCGATGAGTCAAAAGGATGTTAGAAAGTATTTCTTCAGTCATAGAGTTGTCAGGGAGTTAAATAGCTTAGAAAGTTATGTAGTGGAGGCAGAAACCATATATAGTTTTAAGATGAGGTTTGATAAAGCTCATGGAGCAAGGAGAAAGAAGACCTAGCAGCGATCAGTAAAGAGGCGGGGCCAGGAGCTATGAATCGACCCCTGCAAATACAAATAGGTGAGTACAAATAGGTGATAACACACATACACACACATTCTTCAGTCACAGAGTGGTCAGGAAGTGGAATAGCTTGGGAAGTGATGTAGTGGAGGCAGGATCCATTCATAGCTTCAGGAAGAGGTATGATAAGGCTCATGGCGAAGGGAGAGTGACCCAGTAGCGGCCAGTGAAGAGGCGGGGCCAGGAGCTATGATTCGTCCCCTGCAACCACAACTAGGTGAGTACACACACACACACACACACGCACACACACACACACACACACACACACAAACACAAACACTCAAGACCCTAGCAGATGGTACCATTAATAACCTTGGTCTCGTCCAGTATTCCCAAGCTGTTTCTCACGACACCGGCCTCTTTGACATGCAGATGGGATCCTTAAGTGACCGGCGTATGCAGAGATTAGATTGCCCGGCGAATCAGATCCTCCGTAGGATTATCAAAGCAAGCAGGATTTGCTGAACCAGAAGAGTGTGGGGAAGGGGGTGCTAACAGAGTGGGGTATAGATGTCGGTACGTACCGTCTGACCGTGGAATGTTGTAGGTCGGATCGGGCATTAGAAGGGAGGTCTATTAGCAGTGCTACTGTGCCTGGGATAAAGGTAGGGGGGGGGTTAAGGCGTGTTCGCTAGAGCCAACTAACTAGGGTAATTTATTGGGTGAGTTCTACGACACATCAAGATATCTCCAGACGAAGCTTCACGTGTGACATGGGTGCCACGTTTAGGTATTTCCTGGGCAACAAAAAAATTAGTTTCCTGTCAGACACCGTGGTATAGAAGGCGGTTCAGCTGACACATTCATTATGAAATACTTGATGAAACACACATCATGAAATAACTTGCTGAAACACTCAACATGAAATATTTGCTGAAGCCCACATCATGAAATACTTGTTGAAACATACATCATGAAAGACTGCTCATAAAACAGAGGGTTCAAACTCAAGTTAGCTTTAAAAGTAGCAGACCAGTACTGAATCCACTACACCATAACAGCCTAACAAGATTCACCCAGTAAGGTGTCGTTCTATATGGCAACCTCCGCGCAGTGATTTGTTTACAATGCGTCATTATGATTTCACGAGTCATGAAAGTTTTCGTGAAATATGTTGAAGTTCATGAAATACTTAAACAGCATGAATGACTTGTTTTAAAACATCATGAAAGATCTGTTGAAACACACTTTATGAATGAACTGTTGCACAAACTTGATGAAAGACTTGTTGCAACACCTGATGCAAGACATGTTGCAACACTCACTGTGAAAGACTTGAAACACTCATAGTGAAAGACTTGAAACACTCATGAGCACAATTTTGCTAAAACACATGACGATCTTGTTGAAACACCTAATAGAATCACCTTGGAAAAAACACATCGGAAAGGTCTGTTTGAAACCCAAGTCCTAAAGAATCTTGCCTTTGGATGATCTCATCCAAACCTTAAATTCTGTACATCAGAAAGGTTCTGTTGACGTACACATTGCAAGAGTCTTGTCGAAAACACAATGCACTATCAGAAAGATTTATTACTGAATATAACTCAAAATGTATTTTTTATAGAAACATAAATGTTTTCCAAAACAGTATAAAGTCTCACAGCACAGTGATCGGTATCTCTAGTGATTTATTTGAAACTCCATTACGGCTTGCCAGTTTAGTTTTTCTTCCTTCCTAGAAGACACTAATTATAGACTTCTTCTTCTCTAGGAAAAAAAAAATCTCAAACCAAGATTTCACAAGTCAGGCTTCACAACACATGTCAAGCTTTACAAAGCTGGTTAGGCTTCACAGCACAGGTCAGGTCCATTACACGGGTCAAACATCACTATATATATCGGGTCCACATGGCAGGTCAGGCTCTGCAGTACAAGAAAGGATTCACAACGAACGTCAGGATTTACAAAGCAGGTCAGGCTTCACAGCAATGAACAGGTTTACATCACAAGTCAGGCTCCATAACACAACACGAAGCTGCTTATCACTTTAAAGTGAACAACAGTTCAGTAGTCTCACATCTTAAGCACTTAAGTAACGTTGACGCAAGTCACATTTTAACCCTGATAGACCTCCCGACTTTCCCTTCCAATGTTGTCTACCTTTAATCCAATCTCGCACCACAGGATGTATTCGTGTTAATTTGGGCGTTTCATGATGCAGCGCAGCCAACATGATAGAAGGCAAGAAGCAGCATATATATTGTACGCTATCCTTGCTTAACCTTACCTAATCCAAGCTAAGTCTACACAAAACGGTCTAACTCAAAATAAAGAAAATAGTATTTGCACGTTAACAGGAAGCTAATATATATATGTCGTGACGATTAGGTAAAACTGGTCAATTAGCAAGAACTCATCTAAAATTAAGTCCTTTCTAAAAAAAAATCTTATACGTTTAAAGATATATGTTTTTCATTTATGTTAATGTAAGAATTTATAATTTTGTACCAAGAGAAACTTTGAAAACCTACCTAACCTTATTACAACAAGCGCAATTTAATTTAGCCTAACCCAACTAAATATATTTTAGATACGTTAACATTAAATTAATAATAAACAAACACAATGAAATATATTTTTTTCGTTATGTTCAGAATGATTTTGGCGAAATTATTGCATACACAAATTTTCACTTGTCTTATATGGCAAGGTGAGCGTTGCTATTTAAGCCAAAATCGCAAGTTTTACCTAATCGGCACGACTAAAATTTTCTCTTATACGTTTAAAGATATTTTTTTTCATTTATGTTAATGTAAAAATTTATAATTTTGTACCAAGAGAAACTTTGAAAACCTACCTAACCTTATTACAACAAGCGCAATTTAATTTAGCCTAACCCAACTAAATATATTTTAGATACGTTAACATTAATTTAATAATAAACAAATACAATGAAATATATTTTTTCGTTATGTTCAGAATGATTTTGCGAAATTATTGCATACACAAATTTTCACTTGTCTTATATGGCAAGGTGATCGTTGCTATTTAAGCCAAAATCCAGTTTTACCTAATCGGCACGACATATATATATATATATATATATATATATATATATATATATATATATATATATATATATATATATATATATATATATATATATATGTCGTGCCGATTAGTAAGTTCAGTTCAGTTCAGACTCTCAGGTAAGAACCCACTAGGGGCGAGGGGAAGTGGGGACAGACGAAGAATAGCCGGTGAGAGGAAGAGCTGAAGGAGAGGAGAAAGAGTCAGGACTAAACCCAACAGTCTAACTACTTTGATTAGGTAAAATTTGCGATTTTGGCTTAAATAGCAACGCTCACCTTGCCATATACGACAAGTGAAAATTTGTGTATGCAATAATTTCGCCAAAATCATTCTGAACATAACGAAAAATATATTTCATTGTGTTTGTTTATTATTAAATTAATGTTAACGTATCTAAAATATATTTATTTGGGGTTAGCAAATTAAATTGCGCTTGTTGTAATAGGGTTAGGTAGGTTTTCAAAGTTTCTCTTAATACAAATTATAATTTTACATTAACATAAATGAAAAATATATCTTTAAACTTATAAGCAACATTTTAGAAAGGACTTAATTTTAGATGAGTTCTTGCTAATATCGAGTTTTATAATCGGCACGACATATATATATATATATATGTCGTGCCGATTAGTAAAACTTGCGATTTTGGCTTAAATGGCAACGCTCACCTTGCCACATAAGACAAGTGAAAATTTGTGTATGAATAATTTCGCCAAAATCATTCTGAACATAACGAAATAAATATATTTCATTGTGTTTGTTTATTATTAAATTAATGTTAACGTATCTAAAATATATTTAGTTGGGTTTGGCTAAATTAAATTGCACTTGTTGTAATAAGGTTAGGTAGGTTTTCAAAGTTTCTCTTGGTACAAAATTAAAAATTTTTACATTAACATCAATGAAAAATATATCTTTAAACGTATAAGAAAAATTATAGAAAGGAAATAATTTTAGATGAGTTCTTGCTAATTGACCAGTTTTACCTAATCGGCACGACATATATATATATATATATAATATATATATATATATATATATATATATATATATATATATATATATATATATATATATCAAAACAACCACTATGAAAAAATTGAAGAATTCCAAGCGCTTTCGTGACTACTCACATTATCAAGTAACTATAAAAGGAAACGTGAGAAGAAGGCTTATAAAGAGGCAGAATACACCTCACAGTTACATCACACTAACAAAGACAACACCTCACAGTAGCGTAACATCTCACGACTCTGTGAAGAGGAACATAAGAAAGGACCTGAAACTCTTCCCAAGAATTAAGATTAGTCCAATTTATCATTAAATTCTTCCCAAATTTTATTAATTATAAATGAATCCAATTTATATAAACCAAAAGAAATATTCATATTATTTTCAAAACTGCTTTTAATGAAACATGATTCTATTATATTCCTCTCAACCATGGACTTGCTTGATACAACCTTCTCAGCATTTTGAAAATCAATTGGATGGTTAAAATCTCTCACATGAATAAATAGAGCATTAGAATCTTGTCCAGTTCTAATGCTATATTTATGTTGTTTTAATCTTAGTTCAAGACTTTTACCAGTTTGACCATAATAAACTTTATCGCATATTTTACAGGAATCTTATAGACACATCCGTCAGCATTTTGGGGAATTTTTTATCAAAAGTCTTTTTACTGTATCAAGATTTTTAAATACAAATTTGATATTAAAATTCTTAAGAAAAGAAGGCATATCAACCAAGTTTTCATGGTAAGGAGAACCAACATATTTTTGGTTGAATAAGGTTGGTTGTCCCTTTTTTGGGTTGTAAAAGTATTTCTAGCTATTTTAAAAGATTTATCAATTATGTTTCTTGGGTATTTTAAATCATTAGCTATTTCATAAATTTTAGAGATTTCTTCATCTATGAACTCTGGACTACAAATGCGTAAAGCTCTCAAAAACATAAAAGAGCAAACCGACACTTTAACTCTATCTTGATGTGAAGAGTAATAGTGTACATAGGAACAATTATGTGTAGGTTTTCTGTAAATTTTAAATTTAAAATCAATGTTACCCTTAATAATAAAAACATCTAGGAAAGGCAATGAGTTATTTACTTCAAATTCAACAATAAAATTTATAGAATGAGCTAAGCTATTTAATAAGGAAATGGTTTATGTCTACATTCTTAGGCATAAGGCACAAAATGTCATCAACATATCTATACCACTTAGCTCTATTGGGAAGGATTGTGTTAAGCAATCTTGTTTCGAAAAATTCCATATATAAATTACTAAGAACAGGTGAAAGAGGATTTCCCATTGCCATACCAAACTTCTGAGTGTAAAACTCTTCATTAAATACAAATTTTGCATCAACAATACAAAGTTTAATAAGTTTAATGATAGTAGGAACTGGCAATGGTAAATCGTAATTAACCAGTTCTTCAGATATTTGGGAGTTGATGTGTCAGCAGATGGGTTTATGAAGGATGAGGTTAACCATAGAATTGATGAAGGAAAAAAGGTGAGTGGTGCATTGAGGTATCTGTGGAGACAAAAACGTTATCCATGGAGGCAAAGAAGGGAATGTACGAAAGTATAGTGGTACCAACACTCTTATATGGGTGTGAAGCATGGGTTGCAAATGCTGCAGCGAGGAGGAGGCTGGAGGCAGTGGAGATGTCCTGTCTAAGGGCAATGTGTGGTGTAAATATTATGCAGAAAATTCGGAATGTGGAAATTAGGAGAAGGTGTGGAGTTACTAAAAGTATTTGTCAGAGGGCTGAAGAGGGGTTGTTGAGGTGGTTTGGTCATTTAGAGAGAATGGATCAAAGTAGAATGACTTGGAGAGCGTATAAATCTGTAGGGAAGGAAGGCGGGGTAGGGGTCGTCCTAGAAAAAGGTTGGAGGGAAGGGTAAAGGAGGTTTTGTGGGCGAGGGGCTTGGACTTCCAGCAAGCATGTGGAGCGTGTTAGATAGGAGTGAATGGAGACGAATGGTTTTTGGGACATGACGATCTGTTGGAGTGTGAGCAGGGTAACATTGTGTGAAGGGATTTAGGGGAAAACCAGTTAATTGATTTAGTTGGACTTGAGTCCTGGAAATGGAAAGTACAATGCCTGCACTTTAAAGGAGGGTCTGAGATAGTGACAGCTGGGAGGACTTTTCTCAGCTGTAGTATCTGAGCTCCTCTGCAAAGACAGTGATTATGTATGAGTGTGGTGAAAGTGTTGAATGATGATGAAAGTTTTTTCTTTTTGGGGATTTTCTTTCTTTTTGGTCACCCTGCCTCGGTGGGAGACGGCCGGACTTGTTGAAAAAAAAAAAAAAAAAAAAAAAAAAAATATATATATATATATATATATATATATATATATATATATATATATATATATATATATATATATATATATATATATATATATATATTATCACTGATTCCAGGAACGCTACGCTGAGGAAGCAGTCTTACCGATACCACACTGGACCAAGTACGCTAGGACGCAGGCACTAGTTTCAGGCCGCTTTCATCATCTACAGCTTTAAATCTCTAGTTGTGATGCATGCAGGGGATGAGCATGAAAGCGCACCTGCTGAAAGCTGGGCCTGGATAACGTCAGCGTGGCTGGATGCCAAGGTATTGGTCCAGTTGGTACGGTCGGTAAAGTACTGCGTTCCTGTCACAATTCGTGGGTCGAGTCCCGTCGGCCAAGATCAGTTTTGTGAATATTTCGCCTGCTCTTGCGAATTCCTAGCATTGTAAAACTCTAGTTGTGTCGATGCATGCAGGGGATGAGATGAAAGTTTGTAGCCACCTGCCTGAAAGCTGGGCCTGGATCAACGTCTAGCGTGAGCTGGATGCCAAGGTATTGGTCCAGTGTGGTACGGTCGGTAAAGCACTGCGGTTCCTGTCACAAGGTTCGTAAGGTCGAGTCTCCGTCGGCCAGAGATCAGTGTTTGTGAATATTTCGCCTGCTCTTGAATTCTAGCATATATATATATATATATATATATATATATATATATATATATATATATATATATATATATATATATATATATATATATATATATATATATATATATATATATATATATACATATATATATATATATATATATGCAAAAAGATCACAGTAAACAGGTGATATCAAAATATGCAAAACAACCACTATGAAAACATATAAAGCATCTATTGAAGGGCAAAGATGAATTAATTAAAAATTTACTTCCACTAATCCATCTTTACCTTATATATATGGATTAATTAAAACACACAAACCTGGTAATCCTGTTAGACCAATTATTAGCTCCATAGGTTCAGTTTCTTATAAACTTTCTAAATGGCTTGTTGATATTTTGAGCCCAATTGTTGGAAAAATTTCTAATTTTAATGTTAAAAACAACTTAGATTTAGTTGATAAATTAAGCACCTTGACTGATTTAAATGATTTCAATATGGTTAGTTTTGATGTTACCTCCTTGTTTACAAAAGTTCCAGTTGATGATTTACTAAAGTTCTTATCTGAAGAACTGGTTAATTACGATTTACCATTGCCAGTTCCTACTATCATTAAACTTATTAAACTTTGTATTGTTGATGCAAAATTTGTATTTAATGAAGAGTTTTACACTCAGAAGTTTGGTATGGCAATGAAATCCTCTTTCACCTGTTCTTAGTAATTTATATATGGAATTTTTTGAAACAAGATTGCTTAACACAATCCTTCCCAATAGAGCTAAGTGGTATAGATATGTTGATGACATTTTGTGCCTTATGCCTAAGAATGTAGACATAAACCATTTCCTTATTAAATAGCTTAGCTCATTCTATAAATTTTATTGTTGAATTTGAAGTAAATAACTCATTGCCTTTCCTAGATGTTTTTATTATTAAGGGTAACATTGATTTTAAATTTAAAATTTACAGAAAAACCTACAAATAATTGTTCCTATGTACACTATTACTCTTCACATCAAGATAGAGTTAAAGTGTCGGTTTGCTCTTCTATGTTTTGAGAGCTTTACGCATTTGTAGTCCAGAGTTCATAGATGAAGAAATCTCTAAAATTTATGAAATAGCTAATGATTTAAAATACCCAAGAAACATAATTGATAAATCTTTTAAAATAGCTAGAAATACTTTTTCAATCCAAAAAGGGACAACCAACCTTATTCAACCAAAATATGTTGGTTCTCCCTTACCATGAAAACTTGGTTGATATGCCTTCTTTTCTTAAGAATTTTAATATCAAAGTTGTATTTAAAATCTTGATACAGTAAAAAGACTTTTGATAAAAATTCCTCCAAAATGCTGACGGATGTGTCTATAAGATTCCTGTAAAATATGCGATAAAGTTTATTATGGTCAAACTGGTAAAAGTCTTGAACTAAGATTAAAACAACATAAATATAGCATTAGAACTGGGCAAGATTCTAATGCTCTATTTATTCATGTGAGAGACTTTAACCATCCAATTGATTTTCAAAATGCTGAGAAGGTTGTATCAAGCAAGTCCATGGTTGAGAGAATATAATAGAATCATGTTTCATTAAAAGCAGTTTTGAAAATAATATGAATATTTCTTTTGGTTTATATAAATTGGATTCATTTATAATTAATAAAATTTGGGAAGAATTTAATGATAAATTGGACTAATCTTAATTCTTGGGAAGTGTTTCAGGTCCTTTCTTATGTTCCTCTTCACAGAGTCGTGAGATGTTACGCTACTGTGAGGTATTGTCTTTGTTAGTGTGATGTAACTGTGAGGTGTATTCTGCCTCTTTATAAGCCTTCTTCTCACGTTTCCTTTTATAGTTACTTGATAATGTGAGTAGTCACGAAAGCGCTTGGAATTCTTCAATTTTTTCATAGTGGTTGTTTTGCATATATATATGTCGTGCCGATTAGGTAAAACTGGTCAATTAGCAAGAACTCATCTAAAATTAAGTCCTTTCTAAAATTTTCTCTTATAAGTTTAAAGTTTTTTTTTTTTCATTTATGTTAATGTAAAAATTTATAATTTTGTATTAAGAGAAACTTTGAAAACCTACCTAACCCTATTACAACAAGCGCAATTTAATTTAGCCTAACCCAACTAAATATATTTTAGATACGTTAACATTAATTTAATAATAAACAAACACAATGAAATATATTTTTTTCGTTATGTTCAGAATGATTTTGGCGAAATTTTACCTAATCAAAGTAGTTAGACTGTTGGGTTTAGTCCTGACTCTTTTTCCTCTCCTTCAGCTCTTCTTCTCACCGGCTATTCTTCGTCTGTCCCCACTTCCCCCTCGCCCCTAGTGGGTTCTTACCTGAGAGTCTGAACTGAACTGAACTTACCTAATCGGCACGACATATATATATATATATATATATATTTTGTCGTGCCGATTAGTAAAACTTGCGATTTTGGCTTAAATAGCAACGATCACCTTGCCATATAAGACAAGTGAAAATTTGTGTATGCAATAATTTCGCAAAAATCATTCTGAACATAACGAAAAAAATATATTTCATTGTATTTGTTTATTATTAAATTAATGTTAACGTATCTAAAATATATTTAGTTGGGTTAGCTAAATTAAATTGCGCTTGTTGTAATAAGGTTAGGTAGGTTTTCAAAGTTTCTCTTGGTACAAATTAAAATTTTACATTAACATAAATGAAAATATCTTTAAACGTATAAAGAAAATTTTAGAAAGGACTTAATTTTAAATGAGTTCGCATTGACCAGTTTTCTAATCCGACATATATATATATATATATATATATATATATATATATATATATATATATATATATATATATATATATATATATATATATATATAGTGTCGTGCCGATTAGGTAAAACTTGCGATTTTGGCTTAAATAGCAACGCTCACCTTGCCATATAAGACAAGTGAAAATTTGTGTATGCAATCATTTCGCCAAAATCATTCTGAACATAACGAAAAAAATATATTTCATTGTGTTTGTTTATTATTAATTTAATGTTAACGTATCTAAAATATATTTAGTTGGGTTAGGCTAAATTAAATTGCGCTTGTTGTAATAAGGTTAGGTAGGTTTTCAAAGTTTCTCTTGGTACAAAATTATAAATTCTTACATTAACATAAATAAAAAACATATATCTTTAAACGTATAAGATTTTTTAGAAAGGACTTAATTTTAGATGAGTTCTTGCTAATTGACCAGTTTTACCTAATCGTCACGACATATATATATATATTAGCTTCCTGTTAACGTGCAAATACTATTTTCTTTATTTTGAGTTAGACCGTTTTGTGTAGACTTAGCTTGGATTAGGTAAGGTTAAGCAAGGATAGCGTACAATATATATGCTGCTTCTTGCCTTCTATCATGTTGGCTGCGCTGCATCATGAAACGCCCAAATTAACACGAATACATCCTGTGGTGCGAGATTGGATTAAAGGTAGACAACATTGGAAGGAAAGTCGGGAGGTCTATCAGGGTTAAAATGTGACTTGCGTCAACGTTACTTAAGTGCTTAAGATGTGAGACTACTGAACTGTTGTTCACTTTAAAGTGATAAGCAGCTTCGTGTTGTGTTATGGAGCCTGACTTGTGATGTAAACCTGTTCATTGCTGTGAAGCCTGACCTGCTTTGTAAATCCTGACGTTCGTTGTGAATCCTTTCTTGTACTGCAGAGCCTGACCTGCCATGTGGACCCGATATATATAGTGATGTTTGACCCGTGTAATGGACCTGACCTGTGCTGTGAAGCCTAACCAGCTTTGTAAAGCTTGACATGTGTTGTGAAGCCTGACTTGTGAAATCTTGGTTTGAGATTTTTTTTTTCCTAGAGAAAAAGAAGTCTATAATTAGTGTCTTCTAGGAAGGAAGAAAAACTAAACTGGCAAGCCGTAATGGAGTTTCAAATAAATCACTAGAGATACCGATCAATGTGCTGTGAGACTTTATACTGTTTTGGAAAACATTTAAGTTTCTATAAAAAATGCATTTTGAGTTATCTTCAGTAATAAATCTTTCTGATAGTGCATTGTGTTTTCGACAAGACTCTTGCAATGTGTACGTCAACAGAACCTTTCTGATGTACAGAATTAGAGGTTTGGATGAGATCATCCAAAGGCAAGATCTTTAGGACTTAGGTTTCAAACAGACCTTTCCGATGTGTTTTTTCCAAGGTGCTTCTATTAGGTGTTTCAACAAGATCGTCACGTGTTTTAGCAAAATTGTGCTCATGAGTGTTTCAAGTCTTTCACTATGAGTGTTTCAAGTCTTTCACAGTGAGTGTTGCAACATGTCTTGCATCAGGTGTTGCAAGAACACGTGCATCAGGTGTTGCAACAAGTATTTCATTAAGTTTGTGCAACAGTTCATTCATAATGTGTGTTTCAACATATCTTTCATGATGTTTTAAAACAAGTCATTCATGCTGTTTAAGTATTTCATGAACTTCAACATATTTCAGGAAAACTTTCATGACTCGTGAAATCATAATGACGCATTGTAAACAAATCACCGCGCGGAGGTTGCCATATAGAACGACACCTTACTGGGTGAATCTTGTTAGGCTGTTATGGTGTAGTGGATTCAGTACTGGTCTGTTACTTTTAAAGCTAACTTGAGTTTGAACCCTCTGTTTTATGAGCAGTCTTTCATGATGTATGTTTCAACAAGTATTTCATGATGTGGGCTTCAGCAAATATTTCATGTTGAGTGTTTCAGCAAGTTATTTCATGATGTGTGTTTCATCAAGTATTTCATAATGAATGTGTCAGCTGAACCGCATTCTATACCACGGTGTCTGACAGGAAACTAATTTTTTTGTTGCCCAGAAATACCTAAACGTGCACCCATGTCACACGTGAAGCTTGTCTGAGATATCTTGATGTGTCGTAGAACTCACCCAATAAATTACCCTAGTTAGTTGGCTCTAGCGAACACGCCTTAACCCCCTACCTTTATCCCAGGTACAGTAGCACTGCTAATAGACCTCCTTCTAATGCCCGATCCGACCAACAACATTCCACGGTCAGACGGTACGTACCGACATCTATACCCCACTCTGTTAGCACCCCCTTCCCACACCTCTTCTGGTTCAGCAAATCCTGCTTGCTTTGATAATCCTACGGAGGATCTGATTCGCCGGGCAATCTAATCTCTGCATACGTCGGTCACTAAGGATCCCATCTGCATGTCAAAGAGGCCGGTGTCGTGAGAAACAGCTTGGGAATACTGGACGAGACCAAGGTTATTAATGGTACCATCTGCTAGGGTCTTGAGTGTTTGTGTTTGTGTGTGTGTGTGTGTGTGTGTGTGTGTGTGTGTGTGTGTGTGTGTGTACTCACCTAGTTGTGTTGCAGGGGACGAATCATAGCTCCTGGCCCCGCCTTCACTGGCCGCTACTGGGTCACTCTCCCGCCATGAGCCTTATCATACCTCTTCCTGAAGCTATGAATGGATCCTGCCTCCACTACATCACTTCCCAAGCTATTCCACTTCCTGACCACTCTGTGACTGAAGAATGTGTTGTATGTGTGTTATCACCTATTTGTACTCACCTATTTGTATTTGCAGGGGTCAATCATGCTCCCTGGCCCCGCCTCTTTACTGATCGCTGCAGGTCTTCTTTCTCCTTGCTCCATGACTTTATCAAACCTCATCTTAAAACTATATATGTTTCTGCCTCCACTACATAACTTTCTAAGCTATTTAACTCCTGACAACTCTATGACTGAAGAAATACTTTCTAACATCCTTTTGACTCATCGGAGTCTTCAACTTCCTAAGTGACCCTTTTGTTTCTGGGTGTCCCATCTCTGAACATCCTGTCTTTGTCCACTTTGACAATTCCTCGCAGAATTTTATGTCGTTATGTCTCCTGACCGTCCTGTCCTCCAGTGTCGTCAGGCCGATTTCCTTAACCTTTCTTCGTAGAACAACCCTTAGCTCTGGGACTAGTCTTTTTGCAAACCTTTGAATTTTCTCTAATTTGTTGACGTGCTTGACTGGGGTGTGGATTTCAAACTGGGCGCATACTTCATTGGGCCTGACTATATGGTGTATATAGTCTTGAACGATTCCTTACTGAGGTATCGGAACGCTATTCTTAGGTTTTCCAGAAGCCCATATGCTGCAGCAGTTATCTGGCTGATGTGTGCCTCAGGAGATGTGCTCGGTATTATACTCACCCCAAGATCTTTTTTCCTTGAGTGAGGTTTGCAGTCTTTGGCCACCTAGACCATACTCTGTCTGCGGTCTTCTTTGCTCTTCCCCGATCTTCATGACTTTGCATTTGGCGGGATTTTTTTGTCGGGCCACCCTGCCTTGGTGGGAAACGGCCTATTGTTAATAAAAAATATATGTTCAGGAACAAGGTAATGCTCATGGTGTCCCGTCTTCAGTAATATTTTTTTATTGGTCATTGTCTATAAATTCAGTAGTAATAACACTTGTAATTCCTCATTTAATTAATTTGTTGATCGACCAGTTTGAAAAAGAATTCCTTTGACTTTTTTAAACCCAACAATGGCCTATTGTTGTAGGCACTACGAGGTTTCACCTTTTAGGTGGGTTTTTTTTTCCTTTTTCGGAAAATTTTTGTCATAACTCAAAATTTTAATTTCCTCATTGTTTTCAGGGGGGTACGTCCAGCTGCTGGTCTTAATCTAGTTCAGTCTAGCATACCTTTTTAAAAAAATGTTTTAAATTTTTTTTTCCAACCCAAAAATTAAAACTTTTTTTGTTTTCCCCAGAAATGAGTCTACTTTTTTTTATTTCCTTTTTTTTTTATTTTTTTTTTTCCACCACTCTTCCCCCCCAAATTTTATTTTTTAGCAGTCTAAGTTCACAATTTAATTTTTCCCAATTTCCATTACAAGTTTTTTTTTTTTTATGCATTACATTACATCATTAATTATTATTCAGTTTTTCAATTTATCCCCGGGGTCCGTAAAGGGTTTTAATTTTAAATTACCAAAATTTTTTTTATTATGTTTGTACCTTAACGGAAAAAGAAAAGAATACACCTAAGATAACTGCTAGGGGGAAATTAAAGAAAAAACCCCTTTTCCCAAAGGGCTTAAAACTTTCAGATGTGGTCAGAACTGGGGGCCAAACACCCCGGGGTTTAAAAACCGATCCTCCAAAACCCTAGAAGAAACGAAGGCTGGATTATGTAAAAAAATATCTTCACTGGCTTTTCAACAGTGGTCTGGGAATATTTTTGGGGTGAAGCAACCTTTTTCCAACACCGAACGGGGGGTGACGGGCCGAGGGCCCCTGACCCAGCTACACATGTGGGCCCCCCAAAAAACCAAACCCGAGGTTTGAGGGGTTTATGCTCAGAGGGGGGCCCTTAGTTTCCATAAACCATATAGAAAGAAATTTACCGGGGGGAGTGATAATTTCCGAGGTGTTTAACAAGTGTGGGGTACGGATTTTTGCGGGCGGTGCACCAGGTATACCACCAAATCTGTAGTTCAGGGGTTAAGGCTGTGAAGTGAGGTTCTTTTGACTGCCCGGCAATTCCCGACCTAAACCCTTTTAAAACCCTTCAATAGTGAAACGGGGTTTCTGGGGAATGATACGTTCCATCCCGCGGCTGGAGGCTGCTTCATGAGGATGGAAAAAATATACCTCCCCAAACCCCAAAAATTTTGGAGTCTTCCACACGGCTGAGGGACGGTTGCGAAAAGGGGCCCAAAAATTAAAACCCAAATGTGCAAATATATATATTAAAAATTTTATGGTATGTGTTTGTGTTTTGGTACGGGGGAGGAGGGGCGGGATAATGCCCCGACTAGCCCTTATATCCATTATCATTTTTTTCTCATTGTTATAGTTCTCCTTTTTTTCTAATATAATTTGCAGTGTTCAGGTTTTTTATTTCCTGGAAAAAATTTAAACTTTTCAAAGGTTGGGGGAAAAGGT
>WNWK01011130.1:0-66201 GCA_009830355.1 Cherax destructor | reverse complement strand
AAGCTATGAATGGATCCTGCCCCCCACTAAAATGCTTCCCAACCCATTCCATTTCCCTGACCACTTTGGACTGAAGAAATACTTCCTAACATCTCTGTGATTCATCTGAGTCTTCAATTTTCAACTGTGCCCCCTTGGTTGTTGTGTCCCATCTCTGGAACATTTTTGTCTCTGTCCACTTTGTCAATTCCTCTCAGTTTTTTTTTTAATATGCCCCCCTTTACCTCTCCGGGGCCCCCTCCAGTGTCGTCAGGTCGATTTTTAACCTCCCCCGTAGGCCCTTTCCCCCTTAGCTTTTTGGACTAGTTTTGTGCAAACCTTGCACTTTCTCTAGTTTTTTTAAATGTTTGGGCTGGGGTGTGGGTTCCAAACTGGTCCCGATACCCAATATGGGCCAACTTTAAGTACGGGGTCCTGAACGATTCCTTATTAAGATGTCGGAATGTTGTTCTTACGTTTCCTGGGGCGCCCGTATGCTGCAGCAGTTATTTGGTTGATGTGCGCCTCAGGAGGTTCCGGGAAATACCACCACAAGATTTTTTTTCCTTTGATTGAGGTTTGTAGTCTCTGGCCCCATAGACTGAAAATTCCTTTCCGGTCTTCTTTGCCCTTCCTAAAATCTTCTTATGACTTTAAATTTTTGGGGGTTGAACCCAGGAGTCAATTTCTGACCAGGTTTAAAGCCTGTCCAGACCCCTTTTGTAGTTCTGCCTGGTCCTCATCCGTTTTGAATTTTTTCTCATCAACTTCACATCATCTGCAAACGGGGACATTTGGAGTCTATTCCTTCCGTCATGCTTCCCAAAAAAACCGGGAAATAGCACAGGTCCTAGGATTTCCCTGGGGAAACCCCCATTCGTCACCGGCGCACACTTCAAAAACCCTCGCCACGTACCATGACTCACTGCTGTCTTCCTGACAGGTTTTCCCCCGATCCTTTTAAAAGTCCTTCCTGTTATCCCTGCTTGATCCTCCAGCTTCGCACTCCCCCCTTGTGGGAACTGTGTAAAACCCCTTTTAAGTCCAAGAAAAGGGAATATACCCACCCTCTCTCTTGTCCTACTGCTGTCACCCCGTTATAGAACTCCAGGGTTTGTGACACAGGTTTTCCCGTCCCTAAAAACCGTGTCAGTGACACTGGTCTCTAGTTTAGTGCTTGTGTCTGTCTTTTTTTTGAAAATTGGGATTACTTTTTCTGTCTTCCATCCCCGGGTAATCTTCCTGTTTTGATAGATGTTTTTAATTGCTTTGGGGAAAAGGGCCCCTTTTCCCCCCCTTTTTTTAGGACCCATGGGGGGAGGGTTGTCCGGCCCCATCGCCTTTTTTAGATATCTAGCTCATTCAAAAGCCTTTACTTTTCCCTTGATGGAATTTGGGCCAGTAATTGGTGGGACCCCCCCCCTTCCCGTCTTCTGGACTCCCTTTTTCTCCCCTTTGGGAAAATTCTTAACCCGTTATTCCCCCAAAACTTTTTGGGCGTTTCTTGGATCTTCCTTCCCTTTCCCTTCCCTTTGCCTGATCACCTGGTCCTTGACTTTTTGTTTTTTTTCCCGATTTGGGGGAAAAGCCGGGGCAGATTTGGTTTTTTGCTTTTGTCATTTTCATATTGTCGTTGGGCCTCCCTTCTTACCTTTCATATTCATTTCTGGCTTACGACTGCCCCTTCCCCTCCTGGGTCCTTTTCCTTCTATACTTCCCCCCATTCCCCCAGCACACTTGGTCTTGGCCTAACTGCCTTTTGGGTGAACCAAGGGGTCATCCTGGCTTTTTTTTTTATTATTTTCTGTATGGGGAAAGTTTAAAATTAGTGTTAAGTGTTCAGAGAAGTTGGGTTAAGGAAAGGGGTGGGGGGGGAAAAAGAGCGTTGGTGGAATGATGATGTAAAGGGGTAGTAAGAGAGAAAAAGTAAGCATATGAGAAGTTTTTACAAAGTAGAAGTGATGCAAGGAGGGAGGAGTATATGGAGGAAAAAAAGAGGTTAAAAGTGGTGAAGCAATGTAAAAGAGAGCAAATGAGAGAGTGTGTGAGATTTTATCAACAAATTTTGTTGAAAATAAGAAAAGTTTAGGAGTGAGATTAATAAGTTCAGAAAGCCTAGGTAAAGAATGGATTTGTCCGTTAAAAATAGGAGAGGAGAGTAATTAAAGGAAAGTTAAAGGTATCGGGCAGATGGAGGGAATGTTTTGAGGATTGTTAAATGTTGATGAAGATTGGGAAGTTGTGATTTCGTGTATAGGGCAAGGAGGAATAACATTTATAGGAGTGGAAGAACCAGTTGTAAGTGTAGGGGAAAGTTCGTGAAGCAGTGAGTTAGAATGAAAGGGTAAAACAGCTGGATTGATGGGGTAAAGATAGAAATGTTAAAAGCAGGTTGGGATACAGTTTTGGAGTGGTTAGTGTTTATATTTAATAAATATATGGAAGAGGGTAAAGTACCTAGAGATTGGCAGAGATCATGATAGTTCCTTTGTATAAAGACAAAGGGGACAAAAGAATGTAAAAAATTTTAGGGAATTAGTCTGTTGAGTATACCTTGTAAAGTGTATGGTAGAGTTATTATTGAAAGAATTAAGAATAATACGGAGAGTAGGTTAGCAGATGAACAAGGAGGTTTTGGAAGGGTAGGGTGTGTGTAGACCAAGTGTTTGCAGTGAAATATAGGTGAACAATCTTTTGATAAGGGTAAAGAGGTGTTTTTAGCATTTATGTTATTTGGAAAAAAGGGATATGATAGGGGGGATAGGGGGCAATGTGGCAGATGTTGCAAAAAGTAGGGAATAGGGGGGTAGGTTACTGAAAGGGTGAAAAGTTTTTACAAGGGGGAGTGAGGCTCAGGTTAGAGTATGTAGGCGAGAGGGAGTGTGAGTGTGATATCACCATGGTTGTTCAATATATTTATAGATAAGAGCTGTAAGAGAAGTAAATGCTCGGTGTTGGCAAGAGGGTGGGGTTAAAAGATAAAGAATATAACACGTAGGGAGTTGTCACAGTTGCTATTTGCTGATGACACTGTGAATTTGGGGGATTCTGAAGAGAAGTTCCAGAGGATGGGGGGATGAGTTTGGTAGGGTATGTAAAAGAAGGAAATTAAAAGTGAATATAGGGAAGAGTAAGGTGATGAGGATAACAAAAAAATTAGATAATGGAAGATTGGATATCAGATATCAGAGAGTATGGAGGAGGAGAATGTGTTCAGATATTTGGGAGTGGATGTGTGAGCAGATGGGTCTATGAAGGATGAGGTTAATTATAGAATTAACGAGGGGAAAAGGTGAGTGGTGCACTGGGGAGCTTGTGGAGACAGAGAACTTTATCCATGAAAGCAAAGAGGGGAAGTGTGAGAGTATAGTTATACCAACACTCTTGAATGGGTGAGAGACATGGGTTGTGAATGTTGCAACAAGGAGAAGGCTGGAGGCAGTGGAGATGTCATGTCTGGGGCAATGTGTGGTGTGGATATAATGCAGAGAATTCGGAGTTTGGAAATTAGGAGGAGGTGCGGGATTACCAAAACTATTATCCAGAGAGCTGAGGAGGGGTTGTTGAGGTGGTTCGGACATGTAGAGAGAATGGAACGAAACAAAATGACCTCGAGAGTGTATAAATCTGTAGTGGAGGGAAGGCAGAGTAGGGGTCGGCCTAGAAAAGGTTGGAGGGAGAGGGTAAAGCAGGTTTTTGTGTGCGAGGGACTTGGACTTCCAGCAAGCATGCGTGAGCGTGTTAGATAGAAGCAAATGAAGACAAATGGTTTTTAGGACTTGACGTGCTGTTGGAGTGTAAGCAAATTAACATTTATGAAGGGTTTCAGGGACACCGGCAGGCCAGACTTGAGTCCTGGAGATGGGAAGTACAGTACCGGCACTGTATATAAATATATATATATATATATATATATATATATATATATATATATATATATATGTCGTGCCGATTACGTAAAACTTGCATTTTGGCTTAAATAGCAACGCTCACCTTGCCATATAAGACAAGTGAAAATTTGTGTATGCAATAATTTCGTCAAAATCATTCTGAACATAACGAAAAAATATATTTCATTGTGTTTGTTTATTATTAAATTAATATTAACGTATCTAAAATATATTTAGTTGGGTTAGGCTAAATTAAATTGCGCTTGTTGTAATAAGGTTAGGTAGGTTTTCAAAGTTTCTCTTGGTACAAAATTATAAATTCTTACATTAACATAAATGAAAAAAATATACTTTAAACGTATAAGATTTTTTTAGAAAGGACTTAATTTTAGATGAGTTCTTGCTAATTGACCAGTTTTACCTAATCGGCACGACATATATATATATATATATATATATATATATATATATATATATATATATATATATATATATATATATATATATCATGTATATATATATATATATATATAGTCTAGGTAGTAGGTTGGTAGACAGCAACCACCCAGGGAGGTACTACCGTCCTGCCAAGTGAGTGTAAACCGAAAGCCTGTAATTGTTTTACATGTTGGTAGGATTGCTGGTGTCATTTTTCTGTCTCATAAACATGCAAGATTTCAGGTACATCATGCTACTTCTGCTTACACTTAGGTCAAACTACACATTCATGTACAAGCATATATATACACACCCCTCTGGGTTTTTTTCTATTTTCTTACTAGTTCTTGTTCTTATTTCCTCTTATCTCCATGGGGAAGTGGAACAGAATTCTTCCTCCGTAAGCCATGCGTGTCGTAAGAGGCGACAAAAATGCTGGCAGCAAGGGCTGGTAACCCCTTCTCCTGTATATATTACTAAATGTAAAGGAGAAACTTTCGTTTTTCTTTTGGGCCACCCTGCCTCGGTGGGAAACGGCTGACGTGTTGAAAAGAAAGAAAAAGAAATATATATATATATATATATATATATATATATATATATATATATATATATATATATATATATATATAAATATATATTTACCAAACTGCGGCAGGCCGAGGTTCGACCCCACGTCACATTGTCATGCTTTAAGAGACAACACAACATACGTGTCATCCTATTCACTGCGCCATCGATCCTACACACAACATGAGACTACCGAACTAGTCTTGTTTCTTGTTGCAAGGACACTCGTGGCAGTGCCGCAGTTTGATAAATATTTCCAGTGATCTAGTAAAAGAGATTGTCCCCGAACGCTTGAAAGGTGCTGTAGGAGCTCAAGCCCCCAAGTTCATCGAAGCAGCCACGCAGTGGAACACCCTTGTAGAGTCTTCAAGCAGACCAGCTCCTCCCAAAGAGCACAAACATTCCCACTGGAACAAACCGATCATGGAAAAAAATGCTGACACAGTGCTCAACAACACTTCAGAAAAGTATAAAGCTCCTTTCCAAGCAGTGAAGACACCACATTCAGGAGATTTCCTTTTATCTGTTACCAATCCTCCTTAGGCACTCGACTCGACCCACACGCTATTTGGATTGGTGTAGCTCTTCGAACAGGCGCCAACATGTTCACTGAACATAGGTGCATTTTTGCCAGGGCGTCAGCTGATCAGTTTGGGCTTCATGGTCACGTATGTCATACACCAGAAGGGAAGTATGCTAGACTTGAGGATGTCATCGACAAGAAGAAAAGTCTTGACACAGCCCATTGCCCAGCTAAACGGGAACCCCAGATACTGAGGTTTGACAGAAGTCAAAAGTGTCCACATGGAGTAATCATGTTAACCTGGAAGTATGGTAAGCAGAATGCATTTATTATACCTGTGTCTCTTCGTTGGCTAACACCTATTTGCAATAATCTGAAGGTGAAGAGGGTAGGGCCGCCAGTTTCAGGAAGACCCAGAAGATCAACAAATACACAGGTCTGCCACCTTGCTATAATTTCCTCCCAGTAGAGTTGGAGACCCTTGAGCATGGGGCAAGTGTGCTCTAAAATTCCTGAAAGAGTTAGAGGAAAACGCATCACAGAAACCAAGGAACCCAGAGCAGCCAGCTACCTCTTTCAGAGACTCAGTGTTGCGATCCAGAGGGAAAATGCCTGCAGCATTCTGGGCACACGGAGAGCTGGATGAAGCATTTGAAATGTAGGCTTTGAGATGGCATTAATGTTGTTCACCTTCCCTTTTTATCTTTGTTAATGTATCTTGTTTATAAATAAAATTTACATGGAATTTATGGGGTGGTAGGAGTAGTAAATATTGAAACAGGTCCCTGAAGTACGTTCATTCTGAGGATGAGAGTCCCCAGTACAGGCGGTACCTCCCCATGTGTCGAGAAGTTATATATTATAGTTAACAGGTATATGTTTCTCTCAAGGTACACCTTCGTGCGTCCTCCTGATGGAGTTTGGGGAGCTAGGCTCAGTAACGGGTCGTGGTCCGGCATGGTGGGGATGGTGTTGAGGGAGGTGAGTGTGGCACGGCTCTTTTCTAAGTCATTCACCTGCAGTATCACCATCAAAGAGTTAATAAAAACAATAATTTTGTGAAATTCTATTTTGGTTTATGTGTCATGCAAAGAGTATGTTACAGTTTATTCGGCGTATGTCACACTTACATATAGGCTGCCTCCCAACCAGCGAACCGAGTGCCAAGGGTTTAACAATCAATAAGGTGCCCGTCGTTAAATCAGTACCTTGGTTCATTGACCAATCACAGGTAAGTCCGCCAAAGCTTAAGCAACGTGGTTCACTTGCGGTAAGCACTGGCAGACTTGCCTACCTGCTGGTTGAGCATGGTGCACTCTGGCTGGCTTCTGTTTTGCCATTTGTCACCCTCGTGTATACTTATTATTCTATCTGTACATATTGTACATAGTGTACATACCTGTATATAGTGGGTGAAGGCAAAATATACATTATAGTCTACTGCTGAGTTTGTTTGCTCCAATTCCCATTACGACCAGGTCTCACAGGCCATTCATTACATGTGTTTGTAATAGCTTAGATCGATATGTAATTGCCCTGCATATAATCGACTAATGTATTTCTACTAATGTATTTCCTTCAAAACCTTAATAATTCATATATATATATATATATATATATATATATATATATATATATATATATATATATATATATATATATATATATATATATATATATATATATGATAACCCTATAGTGCACGAATATGACAGTATCATGAGGCAGATCTTTACTAAAGTACTTAACCTTACTCTAGAAGATGGGCAGTGGGACCAAGCTACACTCCCAGTCAGACTAGGAGGCATTGGTGTCCGCAAGTCATCTCAGATTGCTCTACCTGCTTTCCTGTCTTCATACATTGCATCCAGAGGGCTTGTAGCAGCAATTCTCCCTGAACATCTTAGGGACACGATTGGAATCCATGACCAAAAGTTGGTTGATGGAGCCAGGATCTGGGATAATCTAACAGGCTCTGAAACCAGGCCTGCTTCCCCCAACAACTACAAACAGTCGCACTGGGATGGCCCAATAGTAGAGAATATAGCCTCAGCAATGATTCAGAGTGTGTCAGGGAAGGATAGAGCCCGCCTCCTTGCAGTGAGAGCTCCTCATGCAGGGGACTTTCTTTTGGCTGTTCCCAACTCCAGCCTTGGCACACGCCTCGACCCACAGACCATCCGCATTGGTGTTGCCCTTCGACTTGCCGCCCCTATTTTCGCCGAACACAGGTGTATTTGTGGCAGTGAAGCAGCAGACCGATTCGGGTATCATGGTCTTGTGTGTCGTAAATCCGAGAGAAAGATTGCAAGACATGAAGAGGTTAATAACATTATCAAGAGGAGCCTCACAACAGCCGGATGCCCAGCAGTAAGGGAGCCACCCCAACTATGCAGATCTGATGGCAGCCAAAAGCGTCCAGATGATATCACCCTTCAAGCCTGGACAGACGGCAAGCAGGTGGTGTGGAACTACACATGTGCATCTACCTTGGCTGATACCTATCTCCAATACACCAGGGAGGAAGGAGGGGCAGCTGCCACCTTCAGGTAGTCCCAGAAGTCGAGAAAATATGGAGAACTTGCCCATCATTATATGTTTGTTCCCATAGGCTCAAAGACCCTTGGCTCATGGGGAAAGAGTGCATCTAAGTTCCTCAAGGAGCTAGGCAAAAGACTCAACATGGTAACTAGGGATCCCAGGCCAGCTAGTTTTCTGTTCCAGCGACTCAGCGCTGCTGTTCAGAGGGGTAATGCATGCTGTATTCTGGGCACACGCCCCAGCTCGGAGGAGCTGGATGAGATTTTCACATTGTAATCAGTGACAAACATGTAACAATATGTACTAGACATGTATCTCTCACACCTCGTGTACTGTATATACGATCTTTATATCAACAATGTATCTTTTGTACCATATTATGTAATAAAATATACCTGTTGGAAAAAAAAAAAAAAAAAAAATGGGGTGGTAGGGGAAGTGGAATATTCAAATGGCTTCAGGAAGAAATCCAAATATTCTTCCTTGAAGCCTTTTTATCCACTTCTCCGAGGCTATGGGTCCCACAATTTGCACCAGAGATGGACCCCATCCTATAAGAAGGCTTATAATCCTGTTAGACCAATTATTAGCTCCATAGGTTCAGTTTCTTATAAACTTTCTAAATGGCTTGTTGATATTTTGAGCCCAATTGTTAGGAAAATTTCTAATTTTAATGTTAAAAACAACTTAGATTTAGTTGATAAATTAAGCACCTTGACTGACTTAAATGATTTCAATATGGTTAGTTTTGATGTTATCTCCTTGTTTACAAAAGTTCCAGTTGATGATTTATTAAGTTTCTTATCTGAAGAACTTGTTAATTACGATTTACCATTGCCAGTTCCTACTATCATTAAACTTATTAAACTTTGTATTGTTGATGCAAAATTTGTATTTAATGATGAGTTTTACACTCAGAAGTTTGGTATGGCAATGGGAAATCCTCTTTCACCTGTTCTTAGTAATTTATACATGGAATTTTTCGAAACAAGATTACTTAACACAGTCCTTCCCAATAGAGCTAAGTGGTATAGATATGTTGATGATATTTTGTGTCTTATGCCTAAGAATGTAGACATAAACCATTTCCTTGTTAAATTAAATAGCTTAGTTCATTCTATAAATTTTACTGTTGAATTCGAAGTAAATAACTCATTGCCCTTCCTAGATGTTTTTATTATTAGGAGTAACATTGATTTTAAATTTTAAATTTACAGAAAACCTTCAAATAATTGTTCCTATGTACACTATTATTCTTCACATCAAGATAGAGTTAAAGTGTTGGTTTTCTCTTCAATGTTTTTGAGAGCTTTACGCATTTGTAGTCCAGAGTTCATAGATGAAGAAATCTTTAAAATTTATGAAATAGCTAATGATTTAAAATACCCAAGAAACGTAATTGATAAATCTTTTAAAATAGCTAAAAACACTTTTTACAGTCCAAAAAGGGACAACCAACCTTATTCAACTAAAAATATGTTGGTTCTCCCTTACCATGAAAACTTGGTTGATATACCTTCCTTTCTTAAGAATTTTAATATCAAAGTTGTATTTAAAAATCTTGATACAGTAAAAAAAACTTTTGATAAAAAATTCCCCCCAAAATGCTGACGGATGTGTCTATAAGATTCCTTGTAAAATATGCGATAAAGTTTATTATGGTCAAACTGGTAAAAGTCTTGAACTAAGATTAAAACAACATAAATATAGCATTAGAACTGGACAAGATTCTAATGCTCTATTTATTCGTGAGAGATTTTAACCATCCGATTGATTTTCAAAATGCTGAGAAGGTTGTATCAAGCAAGTCCATGGTTGAGAGAAATATAATAGAATCATGTTTCATTAAAAGCAGTTTTGAAAATAATATGAATATTTGTTTTGGTTTATATAAATTGGATTCATTTATAATTAATAAAATTTGGGAAGAATTTAATGATAAATTTGACAAATCTTAATTCTTGAGAAGAGTTTCAGGTCCTTTCTTATGTTCCTCTTCACAGAGTCGGGCGATGTTACGCTACTGTGAGGTGTAGTCTTGCCCCTTTATAAGCCTTGTTATGTTTTGTTTTATAGTTCCTTGATAATGCGAGTACTCACGAAAGCGCTTGGAATCCCTCTATTTTTTCATAGTGGTTGTCTTGCATATATATATATATATATATATATATATATATATATATATATATATATATATATATATATATATATATATATATATATATATATATATATATATTTATATATTATATATATATATATATATATATATATATATATATATATATATATATATATATATATATATATATATATATATACATGCTTGTCTTTTCGTGCATTAAATGAATTACTTATTAATTCATTATGAACTGATCTTGTTGTTTTTGTAAGTAACCTGTCAGATTCATAATTAGGTGCTTCAGTTATTATAAATAGCAATTAAACAAACATCTGTCTGTTAAAAAACTTTAGCAAAATTTATGTAAAAAATTATGATTTTTTAAGATATGTTAAATATTTAAAAGACTTATTCAAGGATCTGTTATTTATAACACTACCTGCTTATTTTCTTCAGGAAGTAATCATCGGTGTTGGTCCTTTCTCGATTGATAAATGGAGAGCGGAGGTGGTGGATTTTACAGTGCCAGTGCTGATAGACTATAGGCGAATCCTGGGAGTTCGTGGTCTTCCAGAGGTGGACCCGTGGGGCTTCTTGCTTCCCCTGGCGCCGCAGGTGTGGGCGGCCGTTCTAGCAGCGCTGCTTTTACTTACTGCCTCCGTGGCCCTCATGTTCTCTTGCTTCTTCATCAAGAATAACCAGAAAAACTGGTTGCACATTACATTCGATTACATTCGGATAATACTTCAGCAAGGTAAGTGTAGATTTGTATTACTGATATTACAGGATTTTGATTTTGTAAAGTGATCAATGATTTTTTCCTATTTTGTTTTATTTAAAATATTAGAAAATAACCTCATCAGTGTCAAATGATGAGGCCTCCAAAATAACCTCATCAGTGTCAAATGATGAGAAATTCAGGTTAATTCTTTTCCACAAAATTAAAGATCATGTCACTAAAAAGATGATTCATTTGTTTTACCTAAGATTGATGTTAAACTGATGGGACGATAGTTGAGGGCTCAATCCCTGGTTTCCTTTTTTAAAATGGCAGTCTTTTGTCTCCTTGAATTCTTCTTAGTTTTTTTTTAATTTTACGTAAGTGGATAAATTTCATTCTATTCTGTGCGGGATATTTGTGTACTGTTTCAGTCACGGTATTGTAAGTTTGTATTCTTTCAGGCAGGTTATTTATCAAGTCTGCTTCATTTTCCAATATGCAGCTTCACTATGTATTTGAATTCATCAATTCTGTTAATTTCATTAATTTTTAGTTCACCAGTAAGACCCTAAAAATAAATTTTGCGCCCTAAGAATGTTGTTGCATCCAGTAGTCAATATTGACCTGAAGAACATGACGAGTATTGAAGCAGCAATATCTCTGTTATTAATCTGTTGTCGCTAGTTAAAGTCCTTCCACTGATTTTACAGAAGTGAACATATTAATTGAGACAGTGATGAAATAAGACAATTATTTAAAAAAAAAATTATTTGAAAAATACGAGGCAATGATATGACAGATAATTGACTTAATAAGATATATAACCTACCCTTTGCTTTTATAATCATTGCTACACACTGCGGCATAGAATCGACCAATGTTGAATACATTTTGGCTGGTTCTTCGTCGAGATACAAGGTCCTAATAACACCAGCAATGCCCATGCACTCTGCCCCAGGCCCGGATTCGTGGAACTCCGTGTTCATCAAGAACTGTAAGAAGTCCCTGTCAGGTGTCTTCAGCATTCTATAGAGAGGAATCATGGACACAGGGGTCATTCCACACTCACTAACAACAACAGACATAGCTCAACTCTACAAAGGTGGCAGTAAAGCAATTGCAAAAAACTACAGACCATATCATCCCATATCATAAAAATCTTCGAAAGAATTCTAAGAAGTAAGATCGCCACCCACCTAGATACCAGTCAGTTACACAACCCAGGACAATACGGATTTAGAGCAGGTCGTTCCTGTCTGTCCCAGCTACTGGACCACTATGGATGATTTAGATGATAAACAAAATGCAGATGTAGTATACACAGACATTGCGAAAGCCTTCGACAAGTGCGACCATGGTGTAATAGCTCACAAAATGCGTGATAAAGGAATAATAGGAAAAGTTGGTAGATGGATCTATAACTTCCTGACAAAGAGAACACAAAAAGTAATAGTAAACAGAGTAAAGTCTGAGGCGGCTACAGTGAAAAGCTCTGTTCCACAAGGCAATGTTATACCAGAAATATCACCGGGAAGCACCCTGGCTCAACAGGCACATACCAGGGAACTAATGAGGCTTTGTGAAAAGTACTCACTGAACCAAAAGATAATTGATCCCGCTTGAAATGAAAATACCCTGGATTTGATATTCACAAACAACGAGGAACTAATCAGAGACATAACAGTTACAAAAATAATATACTCTGATCACATCATAGAAGTTCAAACGAGTATTAACCCAGGATTAGGGAACTGCATCACTAATGTTAGAGACGGGATGTTCAGTAAGTTTTATTTTAACAACCATAGAAATGACTTGGAAAAAATAAACCAAGAGCTATCAGACATATCCTGGGAATCAGACATGAGCGCCCTAAAGCCCCACCAGTGCCTAGAGAAGATGAATACAGAAGCATACAAGGTATGTATGAAGCACGTACCGCTGAGGAAACCCAGAAGAAGATCAGATATAGAGAGAGAGCGTAGGAGATGGTACAGAAGAAGAAAACGGGTTACTGAATTGCTAAAAAAACACAAATATGATGCCGAGAGATCAATGAATTAGAGCAAAAACTTAGGATGTCATACCTAACAGAAGAAGTACAAAGGGAACAAAGAGCCTTACAGGATATTACAAGAAACCCAAAATATTTCTATTCCTATGCAAAATCCAAGCTAAGAACTACCTGTAGAATTGGACCATTATTGAGAGGAGGCTCGTATACTGACGATGAACAGGAAATGAGTGAAATCCTAAAAGAACAGTATGAGTGAGTCGGTGTTCAGCAACCCACTAAATGACAGCAAGGTAGAAAATGCAGAAATATTTTTCACTCCAGCAGAAGACCGCGCAGACCAACTAACTGACATTAGTACAAACCCCATGGATTTCGAAAAAGAAATGGACAACATGTCCACTCACTCAGCACCTGGACCAGATTCATGGAATGTTCTATTTATAAATAAGTGCAAAGTATCACTAGCACGAGCACTCAGTATTCTTTAGAGAAAGAGCTTAGATATAGGTGAAATACCGGAGGCCTTAAAGAGTGTATAAGGGAGGTAGTATAGCACTAGCTAAAAATTACAGACCAGTAGCCCTAACCTCTCACATCATAAAAATCTTCGAAAGAGTGATGAGACGGCAGATTACAAAGTTCATGGACCAGCACAACCAGCATAACCCGAAACAGCATGGTTTTAGAACAGGACGATCATGTCTGTCACAGCTGCTGAACCATTATGACAGAATTACGGAGGCGTTGGAAGACGACCAAAACGCAGATGTGATTTACACAGATTTTGCAAAGACGTTTGACAAATTCGATCATGGAGTGATAGCGCACAAAATGAGGGCCATAGGCATTACGGGGAAAGTAGGCAGATGGATTTTCGGGTTCTTAACATACAGAACACAAGTAGTAGTGAACAGAGCAAGATCCAGCATAAGCGAGGTCAAAAGCTCAGTGCTCCAGGGCACTGTCCTGTCATCTCTTCTGTTTCTCATCCTCATAGAAGACATAGATAAAAGCACCTGTCACACTTTTGTATCATCATTTGCAGATGACACTAAAATAAGCATGAAAGTCACTACGGTAGAAGACACTGAAAAATTACAGGAGGACATAAGCAGGGTCTTCCAGTGGGCAGTGGAGAACAACATGACGTTCAATGGTGATAAGTTTCAGCTGCTTAGGTATGGAAAGATTGAAGAACTCAAAAGGAACACTATATACAAAACTCAAGAGGGTCACCAAATAGAACGAAAAGGACCTGGGAATAATTATGTCAGATGACTTTTCTTTTAAAGACCATAACAAGACAAAGATGACAACAGCCAGGAAGATGACGGGGTGGGTATTGAGAACTTTCTAAACAAGGGAAATAATGCCAATGGTGACACTCTTCAAATCGCTAGTGCTCCCTCACTTAGAATATTGCTCAGTGCTGACGGCCCCGTTCAATGCAGGAGAGATATCAGAGCTGGAACAAATACAGAGATCGTTTACGGCTCACACTGAGTCAGTAAAGCACCTAATGTACTGGGAACGCCTTCAAGTCTTGAACATGTACTTAATGAAGCGGAGGAGAGAGAGATGCATGATAATATATACCTGAAAAGTACTCGAGGGTCTGGTCCCAAATCTGCACACTGCCATAACAACATACTGTAGTGAGAGATATGGGAGTGTAAAATAAACCCAGTGAGGAGCAGGGGTGCGGTAGGGACAATAAGGGAGCACTGTATCAACATCCGGGGTCCCAGACTATTCAACATCTTACCAGAAGATATCAGAAACACGGCTGGAACAAATATAGAAACCTTCAAGAGGAAACTGGACAAATATCTTCACCAGGTGCCAGATCAACCAGGTTGTGATGGATATGTGGGGCAGCGGGCCTCCAGCAGCAACAGTCTGGTTGATCAGGAAAACGCCAGACGAGCCTGGCTCATGGCCAGGCTATTGAAACTCTCAAAACTCTTCAAAGGTATATCAAAGGTAAAGGTATAAAGGCACAGTACTCTCTCCCATCCCGTTCCTCATCTTCTTATCTGACATAAACAAAGATGTAAGCCATAGCTCCGTGTCTTCCTTTGCAGATGACACCCGAATTGCCATGGCAGTGACCTCCATCGAAGACACCAAGACTCCAAGCGGACATCAACCAAATCTTCAAATGGGCCACTCAAAATAATATGAAGTTCAATGAAGAGAAATTTCAACTACTCAGATATGGAAAACTTAAGGAAATTAAAACTGTATCAGGGTATTCAACAAATTCTAACCATACAATAGAGCGAAAAAGTAATGTGAAGGACCTGGGAGTGATAATGTCAGAGAATCTCACCTTCAAAGACCACAATAATGTATATACCGCATCTGCTAGAAAAATGATAGGATGGATAATGAGAACCTTCAAAACTAGGGACGCCAAGCCCATGATGATCCTCTTCAAATCGCTTGTTCTCTCTTGGCTGGAATACTGCCTTCAAGGCAGGCGAAATTGCTGACCTGGAGAGAGTACAAAGAACTTTCACAGCACACATAAGTACGATAAGGCACCTAAATTACTGGGAACGGTTGAAGGTCCTTGATCTGTATTTCCTGGAACGCAGGCGAGAGAGATACATGATAATATACACTTGGAAAACCCTAGAGGGATTAATACCAAACTTGCTCATGGAAATCACTCCCTACGAAAACAAAAGACTCGGCAGGAGATGCAACATTTTCCCAATGAAAAGCAGAGGCGCCACGAGTACACTGAGAAACAACACAATAAGTGTCCTGAGTCCAAGACTGTTCAGCTGCCTCCCAGCATACATAAGGGGGATTACCAAGAGACCCCTGGCTATCTTCAAGAAGGCACTGGACAGGCACCTAAAGCCAGTACCTGACCAGCCGGGCTGTGGTTCGTACGTTGGGTTGCGTGCGGCCAGCAGTAACAGCCTGGTTGATCAGACCCTGATCCACCACGAGGCCTGGTCTCAGACCGAGCCGCGGGGGCGCTGACCCCGAAACCCTCTCCAGGTATACTCCAGGTAGGGCAAGTAGGCATCCTACACCAACGCTGGGAGAACCAAAGCAGTCTGCCACCTGAAAGACGTCGTTGGCAGTCATCTAACAATAACTCAACTGGAATCCATAGGAGATCAACAATTAGACAAGTTAAACGACTTAGCTGCCCTGAAAGCAGGGGCATATCTTCGGAAAATAAAGCTTTGCCATGCACTGAAATTGCTTGCCATAGGTGATGGCATCTGACACCCATCTTTTAGATAACTTTACCATAAAATCAGCTCAAAAATACATGTCAAGGTCGTTTATATTTTAATTAACAAATTATGACACTACATGAAAATTACAACTGCACCTTCCTTGCTCTCACTGATGGTCTATGATGTGCTCAAATTCAGTTCTTTTTTTCAGTTTCTTCTCTTTCTATATTCAGACTTTCATGTTGGCCCGACTTGATTGCAACATTCTGCGATCATATAGCTGCTGTCCATCAACATCAGAGTTGTGAAATTCGTCCAAATTTTCTCACTTTTGTAGGCGGTTACTATCAGTGCCATAACACAGTCCCTCGACATCGAGAAGGAACCCAAACTTGGCATCATGAAACGAGTGAATCTTTCTTTCATTTCTCTGTGAAGACGGTCGAGTGTTCTCTTCATGACTTTTTCCATTTCCTCCTTTGTTGTTAAGCCAGCGTCTCTCCAGTTCTCATCAGCTATTCGTTTCTTTTGTCTCTGACGCTTCTCAACTTCAATATTTCTTTCTTGACGGAGACCGAGTCTTTCTTCGAGTGACTCACTGACCAACACCATCATCAAAATGATCTCGGAGGGCTATCAAAGTCAGGGCTATCAAAGTCAGGAGGATCCTGCATCCTCCTTTGAATATGATCACTACGAATGAGTACTTTGTTCCACAATCCCAGCAAAGTTAGAAAATCGTAACTCATGCGGATATACAGCTGCCTTGCGTCACTTCTTGTTTCACTGGTCTTGTTTTCAATGTCTGTCATGGTCTGGAGAACTTGAAGTTTCTCCTCAAGGTACTTATTGATGAGCTTCACTGCTTCTGTCCTTGCACTCCACCTGGTTTCGGACTCCGACTTAACCACAGGCACCACAGGCACGGCTTTGTTTGGTTTCTCCCAGCGCTGTGTTAACGAGAGAAGAACACGTCGAGACCTTCAATGGTTCCACTTGAGTGAGTGATTGTCGCAGTTCACAAACACTCCCAGATTTTTTCTCACCTATTTTTTGATGAATACCACTTGTGTGTCCAGCCATCACAGCAGCGTTGTCATAGCACTGTGACCACCGACAATCTTGTAGCTCCATTTCGTCCTCTACCGTTTTAAGTATATCTTCAACTAAACTCTCAGCATCCTTCTGGCTTATCTGGATAAAACGATGGATGGACTCTCTGACAAGGACTATTTTCCTTTCAAAATCCTCTTCCACGTACCTCACTACTTCTGACAACTGCTCACGGTGTGTC
This sequence comes from Cherax destructor, assembly GCA_009830355.1. Classification (NCBI taxonomy): domain Eukaryota; kingdom Metazoa; phylum Arthropoda; class Malacostraca; order Decapoda; family Parastacidae; genus Cherax; species Cherax destructor. The sequence goes on along the minus strand of WNWK01011130.1, from coordinate 48,903 downwards.
TGATGAGGAGTCGAGTCGACCATGAGACCACAGTACTTGGCTTTACGACTGCTTCTCAGTTAACTCTGGCGAACAGTTGATGTCATCATGTGGATGAATTCGTTCTGAACACCCGGTAAAAGATGAAACGTAGATCCAGGATAACTTTGCACATGAGTGAGGTGTTCTTTCATGACTAGGTCAAACATGGCCAGTATTTTCAGTAAACCCAGGAAATTTCCCAGTTGAAGTGACTCCATGTCTCCTCGCAAAGCCAGGTTCTGAGTCGCAAGGAGCTTTATGCAGTGAACTGAAGTTCAGCGTCAATAACTCCTCTGTTTTCAGTTAAATTTCATTGTTTCTTTCCATTATGTGAAGCTCCCGATGATTCTCAGGATTTTCATGAACACTAATCCTTTCAGGTGCTTTCCACAGGTCGAATCCACTTTCCTGCTCCAATGAGGATTGATGGTCTGACCAGGAATAGAGGAGACAATAGATACAAAATGCAGACTTTTTAGAAAGGAAATAGACCAGCCATGAGCGAGTCACTTCCTCACCACAAACATTTCTTAGAACAAAGTTTTGTTCATTGAGAGGTTATTTGTTGGGAGGAAAGGCCCCTCACTGTTCTGGAAATAGTTCGAACCCAGCTTTGTTATTTCTGTTCTCAACACATCAGACAGAATTACTTTTCCAATATCCTTGTCGAACTTCAGAAGTCTAATGGCAATGTCATGTTGTTCATTCACTTCTGGTATGACAGTTCGAGGACCTTCCACACCGTCCACTTCACTAAGTTCAGTGTCATTAGGTTCAGTCTCGTCGAGGAACATCTCGTCAATAAACTCAACACACCACCACCACCACCACCACCACCACCACCACCACTGTCTTCCCCTCCTGTCATGTCCACGTTCTCTCTAGCAGCCTCACTTTTAATCTCATTATTCTCGAATTTATCTGACTTGATTTCCTCTTCGGCTTGTGATGCATTGATACTTGATCCACCTTCGGATTCTAACAAACTTGCAGCAGGTGCAGGCGACTCCATGGAACTTGTCAAGCAACTTGTTCCGGGCTTTTCAAAGAAGGGCATGAAGAACTTGCTCGACCTCTTGGCTTCCTCCGCCTCCAACTTTCGTCTCTTGCGTCCTTCACCTCCATTCTTCTTCTTCATGAAGAAACGTTTCATGGTATTAATAACAAAAAAGGCACAATACCGGACCGAAACGTCGTCGTAAGCTCCTCTCTTTTTTTATATGTGCGGGTTGTGTGTGTATTTTCATGGTATTCTTTAGACAATGCTCTGATATAAGCCATCCTAGTCTTCCCACCCATAATAATCAAAGATAGATCATACACCAGAAGAAAATTCTTTTTTCACTATCTGAGGATGTCTTGCCTGACTTTAATAGACACTGTTCAGTGGCGTCCCTCTTCAAGAGGCGTGAAGCGAGAGCTTTAGCGATCAGGCCACGGGGCCTGATCGCTAATGCTACCCCAAGAAAATAATAATTGAATTGATAAAACTTTGTTTTACTGATTGCAAATTCGTGTTTGAAGGGAAATACTATGCTCAAAAACAGTGCATGGCAATTAGAAATCCCCTTAGCCCATTACTCAGCAACCTGTATATGGAACTCTATGAGACCAGACTTCTTAAAGACATTCTCCCAGATAAAGCTAGTTGGTTCAGATACGTAGATGATGTTCTTTGCCTGTGACCCAATGATCACAACATTGATGAGTTCCTACCCTGACTCAATGGTTTTGTACCTTCCATTAAGTTCACTACAGAACATGAAATAAATAACACTTTGCCGTTCCTAGATGTTTTAATCCATAGAAAATTCATTCATATAAAATTCAAATTCACAGTTTATAGGAAGTCCACCAATGTGTCGTCATACATTCACTACTATTACAACCACGACACCAGGGTAAACAGTAGTGTGTTGCTCACAATGTTCTTGAGAGTCTTGCACAGCTGCAGTCCAGAGTACCTAGAGGACGAGATCAACAAGATATTCAACATAGCCACAAAACTGAGACATCCCAGGGATGTTGTTGAGAAGGAAGTAATGTCAGCAAGAAAGACTTTCTACACGACTGAACCTAAGGAAGTTATGACCAGGAAAAATGTACTAGTTTTACCATACAATGAGAACCTGGTTTGCCTGTGTGAGGCATTAACAAAGATCAGTATAAACCTTGCTTTCAAAAACACTGGGACTGTGAAAGAAAGACTGATTAAAAACACATCCACCAACACACCCTCCAACACACCCTCCAACACACCCTCCAACACACCCTCCAACACACCCTCCAACACACCCTCCAACAAAGTTGGTGCGGTTTACAAGGTCCCATGTACTCAGTGTCATCTCTCATATATTGATCAAACAGGTAAACTTCTGGAAACCAGAATAGCCCAACATAAATACTCAGTCAGGACAGGACAGGAGTCGAATGCTATCTTTAACTACGTTAGTTCCTGTAATCACCCACCAGGGTGCTGGCTGCTGCCCAGATTGTACCAAACAGTTCCCTCTTGAAACATGAAAGGAATACAGAATATAACTCAAATTATGGGTTATACAAAATCGATGGCTATTTAGTAGAGTCCATTGAACACAATTTTAAACAACAATGCTATACAAAATCACAGGATTGTTCATCATGCCAGGTTGGTTGATGGATTGGTGACGCTCGACCAGTGTCTACGCACCAAAACTTCATACCACGTCAGTTGTGGATGGTTATATAACACGTTTAGCTGTTAGTGTACCACACTATGACAGTCACACAAGATTACAAGGTAACTTAAGGAGAGGTTAAAGGGTATTAGTAGAAATTAGATATTTAGACCATAGAAATATCGGAAAGGTATAGAAGATTCCTAATTAAGGCATATTAACCGACACTGAGAAGAATAGTAGACAATATTTAGGAAGAGATACTTCTGAGTACCTGGGTAGAACATTCCAGTACCCCAGAGCAGGACATTTAAACGGACAAAAAATACATTCTATTCCTTTCTTTTATTATTTAAAAAGGTTACACATAATAATAGCAATCCATGTGTAAATTATCCAACGAGAAACGTATTTTCTCAAACCACATAACCTGTCGATGAGTCTGGAACCCAGTTCTTTAAGGAAACGTGTTGCATTTTTTCCCCATGCTCCCAAGGTCTCTGATCCCACTGGGACAAATTGATACTGTTGGCTTATGTCCCTGTACTTGCCGATCTTGTACTCCTCCCTGTAGTCAGCAGCTCCTCCCTGTCGCCCGACACTGTGATGGATGTAGGTGTCAGCCAGTGTCGACACACAGGTATAGTCCCATGCTAAGAGCTTGCCATTCTTCCAAGGATAGATGGTGATCCCGTCGGGGCAGTTTGCTGGGTTATGGGTATTGTTGCTGCTAGTGATCGGGGCTCTCTCTCGGCTGGGCATCCAGCTGAAGCAAGGCTTCTCTTTATGATGTCGTTGACCTCGTTGTGTCTTGCATGCCAGCCCTTGGTTTTAGAACAGTTTAGACCATGTAGACCATATTGGTCGGCTTGCGCATCGCCGCAAATACACGTATATTCCGCGTGAATTGGCGCAGCAAGGCGCAGAGCCACTGCGATTCGGAGGGTCTTAGGGTCAAGGCGTGTTCCCATGGCCGAAATGGGAACTGTTTGGAGGAAGTCCCCAGAGTGATGTGTACTCACAGCTAGGAGACGGGCAGTCTCCCTGTCTGATGTTACAGCCCTAAGCATGTTGGCAAGCATCTTTTCAGTGATGAGGCCATCCCATCTTGACTGTTTGTAGGCCAGTTCTGCACTAGGTTTTGGTGCTGGAGCAGGAAGAGTCTCCCATTCAGTGATGGCACTGGCGTAGCTAGGGTCCTGTATTCCTGTTGAATCACTGAGGTTGTCCGGAAGAATTTGTTTTATTGAATATGTAAAACTTGCGATTTTGGCTTAAATAGCAACGCACTTCTTGCCGAATAAGGCAAGCGAAAATTTGTGTATGCAATAATTTCGCAAAAATCATTCTGAACCTAACGAAAAAAAATATATTTCATTGTGTTTGTTTATTATTAAATTATTATAAACTTATACAAAATATATGGAGTTGGATTAGACTAAATTAAATTGCGCTAAGTTTTCTAAGGTTCTTTTGGTGCAAAATCATTAATTTTCTATTAACATAAATGAAAAAATATATATCTTGAAATGGATAAGAGAAAATGTTAAAAAGAACTTAATTTTAAATGAGTTCTTGCTATTTTACCAGTTTTACCTATTCGGCACCACATATATATAACTGATTTTAAGTAATAATAATAAATAAATACTGACTTATGTTATTCATAGCGGAATTAAGCTAAAAGAAATTACTCTAATTCAAGTTAGGTCAGGTGAAGTCTTTAAGTTTGGTTTGGTCCAGAAATTAAACATTTTATATCTTTTTCAACAACAATAATAATAATAATAATAATAATAATAATAATAATAATAATAATAATAATAATAATAATAATAATAATAATAATCTGTATTTCTACAATTACATGTACAAGGTATACAGACCATAGTTGACATCATTGACATATTACTATACAGAAAGCCTCTTATTATGCAGAGCATAAGAGGTCCCAGGATGCGACCCACACCTGTCAACTAACACCCAGGTACCTCTTTAACTGATGGGTGAACATGGACAGCAGGTGTCTTAAGGAAACCTCCTAATGTTTACACCCGTACCAGGGATCGAACCACGGACTTCAGTGTGTAAACTGAGTGCGCTAGCAATAGAGCTATGGGACACCTGTGAAAAAATATATGTCTATCAATCTGTGTACAGAAAAAAAAGTCACTTATGAAACGGCCGTGTAAATACGAATAAATGAATCAGGATACTACCTGTTGGGCCAGATACTAATAGTGAGAATTAACTAAGGCCTTTTACAAGCCAGAAAGCATTTTCCTTTTCTCAAGATTTTTGACAGCAAATTATTGAAATTATTCTCTGCGTAGAAAAATTTAAATGCGTGCGTCTTATTGTTTTCCATATCATCACCCTATCAATTTACAATAATATCTTTACGATAATTAGGATGAAAATTTGAGATATTTTGCAGAGAAGGTATTGCTTCTCTTAACTCTGGCAAGTGTTTCAGATATGACGGGGCGTGTGTGGTGGTGGTGGGAGAAAGTGGTACTGGTGGTATGGATGATGGTGACGCTGGTAATAACGCGGAGCTACACCGGCAACCTCCTTGCTCTTATGGCAGTCAGATATATATCTCAGCCCTTCCAATCTCGCCAACAAGTGCTGGATAATCCTGACGTTGCCATGATATTCTTGAAAGGCTCAGCTGTTGAGGATTACTTGCGTGTGCGTAGCTTAAAAATCAATGCAAAAAAAAAAAAAAAATATCTCCAGTCATATTATTTTCTAACTTTTCTAACTGATATATTTTCAGTCCGTTGATTCAGGCATATACCGGGAGATAGCCGACGCAGGCAAGGTTGGTCGCCTCAGATGGACGACTCAAGCCCAGGTAACAGAAAACATTAACACTTTGGTAAGTCGGGGCGACCACGTCCTCGTGGAAATCGAAAATGGCTTAAGAACATACATCAGTCAGGACTTTACCAGAACAGGTAATACTGCAGTTCTAACACTTTTACAGTATCATTTCTCACTTACCTTTTACTTGTGGGATATATTGAAATATTTCTAAATTACATTATAATTTCAATGGTTTATTGACACTCAAAAGTCACATTCATTATTAATATTTTATTTTATAGGCAAATGTTCATATTACATGTCAAGAGAACAATTTCTGCCGTATATTTATGGAATGATCGGCCCAAAGGCTCATCCGATCATCCCGGCTTTCAATAACAGGTAATATAGGAACTATTTTTTTTGAAGAAGTAACATATTCTCTTGAATAGAGGTTCTTAATATTTTTATGATTATAGGCGCTCAGTAGATCGGCCAGTACGTGCCCATACCACCTTCTCCACACTGCCGAAATCATCATCACCAGTCCTGTTAGGTGCCAGTATGACTCTAAAAGATGTTAATAGCTTAGGTTTTACTTTACATATTGATAGAAAGGTAACAGCTAACAGTTTATTCTAATCTAACAACTTTTTTTTTAATTGTTCAGAGACTGAGTTCTATATCCACATTATTTGGTTGCCAACACCCCCCCTCTGGTACATTGTTATATAAGTCATACACATATCATTTCTGGCTGTCAGTATTGTTCTTGTCTTCAGTGCCATAATAAGTAGTGTCCTTCATCCCGCTATGCTTTCCTTCACACCATCATCTCCAAATTCTGGGACCCCAATTTTTTTCGAGATTTTTTTTTTTCAAAATTTGGGTCTATCTCGCAATGCTTTTCTCTATGACCCCAATCTCGTTACACTGTCCTATACTAAGAGCAGGACTTTTCCCCCCAAGAGTTTAACTCCATTTCCTCGTACCAAGATTTTTCCCGATTTGTTTTTGTAAATGTGTAAAGAGTTCCACTTCCTCGGATCAGGACTCCAATAACATAAGCAAGATTCTCCAAGATTTTGCTTTCTTTTCCCCAAGAGTTTATATTCATAAATGTAATTAAAGACGTCCTTAGGGCTTGATAAACATACGTATTTAAATCTTATTCCAGTTTGAGGGTACCAACACTCTTGATACCCTCATACGCATATTTATTCTACCAAAGGTGTATCACCTGATTCCTCCAACCCAGGAAACCTGTCCACGTATTTAGTATAAACTTGGGTCCCAGAGCAGATGTTTCTGACCACTTATGTGGATCTTAAAACACATTTCTCTGGTCACAACAACAAGGATAAACAAGAATTATATGTTACTCCTCCTGGCGCTGCATCTACTCGTAAACAAACTCAAAAAGGTAGACTCCTAAAATAAAACGATACAATCATTTATTGACATTCGACTTTTCCATTTTGTCTGTCTTTCTCTCTCTCTCTCTCTCTCTCTCTCTCTCTCTCTCTCTCTCTCTCTCTCTCTCTCTCTCTCTCTTTACACAAGATTTGACAAGGTTAGGTTAAGGATCCCTAACATTATTGACAAGTTAAGGGTTCCAAATTTGATTGACAAGCTAAGAGCTGTTACCTACATCAGCTCATTTTAAAGCATTTTTATTGTTATGAAACATACAAGTAGAGAACAGGATAAAGTTGGAGCCATCTGTGGGCCAGCATTTTCATTTGATCAACTGACTTTATCTCGTTGATATCATAATGCTGTACGAATGTGTTCCAGACTCGAGTCACCCTGGGGATAAATGATCTCAGATGAAGTGATGTTCTGGAGAAGAGTACAGCCAGAGTGAAGTTGCTGCTTTCTGCCCGTCTTGTTGTATAGAATCTTGCTTCTCGCTGTCCTCGAAGTGGAGCCAAGTGTTGTACTTTGACAATGTTGGCCTTGTACATAACAGTAAGGCCACCCACCTCCCTCCTGTTTTGAAGGCTCTGCTGAAATAACAGATCTATCCAGAATGGTTCCAGGCGAGAGATGAGACGTCTTGCTCTGTTCTCTACTCTGTCAAGAAGTCGCAGAAGAGAGGGGGGGGGCAGGCAAACCAAGAAAGTGGAGCATACTCAAGGTGTGAGCGTACTTGTGCCTCATACAGAATCTTACAACCCCTACTGTCAAGCAAAGGGGAGATACGTCTAAGTGCTGTAAGCTTCCTGGCTGCCCTGTTTGCAAGATTTACAACGTGGTTCTTCATGGTCAGTTTAGAGTCAAATTTCACCCCAAGGATATCAACTTCTTCCCCAGGTACCAACACTATCCCACTCATACTTACTACTGCTCCGGCATTACCATCATGGTGCCTAGAGACCATAATCATTTGTGTTTTCTCAAGTGCAAATGTTACCTACCATCGGTTTCCCCAAGCTGATATAGCTCTTAACTGGTGATTGATGTAGCTTAGAGCAGCTGGCATTTCTTTTCTTGGATAAGTAAATGTCAAGAGTACAGTCGTCTGCATATGCATGGGATTCTGGGATGAGATGAAGAAGGTCATTGAAGTAGACATTCCATAACAATGGCTCAAGCACACTTCCCTGTGGAACACTTGCCCCCAATAGGATGTCTTGCTGATTCTATTCCATTGAGAAGTTTCCTTAGAGATCTACCATGAAGATAATCACTGAGGAGACATAGTTTAGAGCCTGCAATTCCCAGTGCTTGCAGTTTTGCCAAGAGGCCCTGGTGCCACGCTCGGTCGAAAGCACCAGCAACGTCCAGTGCTACCACACAGCTGACTTTGGATTCATCCAGTGACTGGTGCCATTTAGTGGCGAGAGCTTTAACAACAAATCAGCAGCAGAGTAACCTTTCTTGAAGCCATATTGACGGTCACAAAGCAGTGAGTTGTAGTCAAAAAACTCTGTCATTTGTCTTGAGATTATTGCCTCAAGGATCTTGCCAGTGATTGACAGGAGTGACACTGGTCTGTAGTTGCTGATTTCTGCTCTGCTCTTCTTTTTGTCAACAGGGACTACATTTGCCTCTTTCCACAGAGAAGGTCATTTACACTGTACTAGGCAGTGCTGAAACATGCGAGTTAGAGGTGCTGCTAGCTGGTCTGCACATCATCTCAGCAATCTTGGGCTCAACTTGTCTGGGCCCACAGCCTTATCTTGGTCAAGCGATTTAAGAAGATGCACCTCCTCCTGCCTTGACTCAGTTCTTGCAGCTAGCCAAGGAGGGTCCCTTGCTGGATCAGGAACCTGCTTTTTGGTAGCAAAGTGTTCTACAAAGAGGTCCACTTTCTCCTGACTACTAGTAGAGGTGGCCCAATCCTGTCTATTTAGAGGTGGAATAAGTTCATCAGGCAGATAACCTTGTCTGTCCTTGACCAGGGACCACCAGGTTATGGAGACCACTCTACCTGATGCACATCCAGAAGTCTACCCATCGACCTTTTATCCACCCGTTCATTATCCAACAAACTATTCTCTTCATGCCCTATATCATATCTGGTATACTTATCCTCCTTTTCTTAAAATATATATTACCAATTACCTACTACGCCGTCTGCAGCCATTTCTCCCACTTTAGAATTCAGGTCCCCTATCACTTGGTTTAAAAATTCCCTAAACATTTCCTTATCTCTCTTGTCCACGTGCATAAACACTTAGTATAACCCTATTTTTGTACCCAACCCTTATTTCAATCCACATAATAATAGAATTTATACATTTATATTCCCCCTTTTCATGCCATAACTAATCCTTCAACATTATTGCTACTCCATTTTCAGTTCTAAGTCTCGTGCATACACCTGACCTAATCACATTTATTTGTCTTCAATGAAACTCCCCTACCCCCCTTAAGCTTTGTTTCGCTTAGAGCCAGGACATCCAGCTTCTTTTCATTCATAGCACTCGAAATCATCTCTTACTATCTGCACAACATCCACGTACATTTAAACATTCTTCTTATTATGCTTATTAATTAATATATACAGGAGAAAGGGTTTCCATCCCTTTTCTCCCAGCATTTTAGTCACCTTTTACAACTAGCATAACTTACAGAGGAAGGATTCTTTTCCATTTCCCCATTTAGATTAAAAGAAAATAAATAAGAAAAAAGAAGTATTAAGAAAATAGGAAACTCCGATGAGTGTATATACACATAAGTGTACATGAATGTATATATAGTGTGACCTATTTGCACTTTCATTTAACCCCGTCCACTGTCAACTCACTATTTTCAAAAACACTAATGTTTTATCTCCTCTCCGCTTTGTCATCTTCAGCATCCCTTTTATCTCCGTCTTCTCCCAATTTATACTCTCAGTTCAGTTTCCTCTCCCTGGAGTCTCTGCTGATTACTTCCTTCCTGCTCTCACTGTTCTCCCTCTCCTACAGTATCTGTTTAGCAAAATTCTTTGTATATATGCACTCATTCAAGCCAGGAAATTCTTTATTAATGAATATTTTCTTAGGATAATGTCGATGACGGAAGCAGGACTCTTTTACCAATGGATAAAATTGAACGAGCCGAACTCAACTGTGTGTTACCACGTCCCTACCAAGATTACTGTCAAGACTGCGCTCTCTATGATCAATGTTTGGGTAATAAATCTCTTTAATAACCAATGAAAGATCAATGCTAAATCTGCAATGAGATATGCAATATTGTCTGTGTGTGTACTCACCTATTTCTGGTTGCAGGGGTTGAGACTCAGCTCGACCCCCTGTTAGTTACCATTTTGTCCTAGGCACATGTCGATTAGACACTAGGTCTGTTGTATGTGTGTGTGTGTGTGTGTGTGTATGTGTGTGTGTGTGTGTGTGTGTATGTGTAAGGAAACACTTCGAAATCTTTCCGCCCCGCCGGAAATTGAACTGTACTTGAGTGTAACTGTACTTGAGTGTAACAGTACTTGAGTGCAACTGTACTTGAGTGTAACTGTACTTGAGTGTAACTGTACTTGAGTGTAACTGTACTTGAGTGTAACTGTACTTGAGTGTAACTGTACTTGTGTAACTGTACTTGAGTGTAACTGTACTTGAGTGTAACTGTACTGGTGTAACTGTACTTAGTGTAACTGTACTTGTGTAACTGTACTTGTGTAACTGTACTTGTGTAACTGTATTGTGTGTAACTGTACTTGTGTAACTGTACTTGAGTGTAACTGTCTTGTGTGTAACTGTAGCTTGTGTGTAACTGTCTTAGTGTAACTGTACTTGAGTGTAACTGTACTTGAGTGTAACTGCTATGAGTGTAACTGTACTTGAGTGTAACTGTGCTTAGTGCAACTGTCTTAGTGTAACTTCCAGTGTAACTGTACAGTGTAACTGTACTTGTGTAACTGTACTTGGTTAACTGTACTTGAGTGTAACTGTACTTGTGTAACTGTACTTGATGTAACTGTACTTGTGTAACTGTACTGTGTAACTGTATTACTGTACTTTGTTTAACTGTACTGAGTGTAACTGTACTTGTGTGTAACTGTACTTGATGTGTAACTGTACTTGTAACTGTACTTGTGTAACTGTACTTAATGTAACTTATGAGATGTAACTGTACTTGTGTGTAACTGTACTTGATGTAACTGTACTTATGTAACTGTACTTTGTGTAACTGTCTTGTGTAACTGTACTTGTGTAACTGTACTTGAGTGTAACTGTACTTGAGTGTAACTGTACTTTGTGTAACTGTACTTGAGTGTAACTTTACTTGAGTGTAACTGTACTTGAGTGCAACTGTAGTTGAGTGTAACTGTACTTGAGTGTAACTGTACTTGAGTGTAACTGTACTTGTGTGTAACTGTACTTGAGTGTAACTGTACTTGAGTGTAACTGTACTTGAGTGTAACTGTACTTGAGTGTAACTGTACTTGTGTGTAACTGTACTTGAGTGTAACTGTACTTGAGTGTAACTGTACTTGAGTGTTACTGTATTTGTGTAACTGTACTTGTAACTGTACTTGTTAAACTGTACTTGAGTGTAACTGTACTTGAGTGTAACTGTACTTGAGTGTAACTGTACTTGAGTGTAACTGTACTTGAGTGTAACTGTACTTCAGTGTAACTGTACTTCAGTGTAACTGTACGTGAGTGTAACTGTACTTGTGTGTAACTGCACTTGTGTAACTGTACTTGTAACTGTACTTGATTGTAACTGTACTTGAGTTTAACTGTACTTGTAACTGTACTTGAGTGTAACTGTACTTGAGTGTAACTGTACTTGAGTGTAACTGTACTTTAGTGTAACAGTACTTTAGTGTAACTGTACTTGAGTGTAACTGTACTTGAGTGTAACTGTACTTGAGTGTAACTGTACTTGAGTGTAACTGTACTTGAGTGAAACTGTACATGAGTGTAACTGTACTTTAGTGTAACAGTACTTTAGTGTAACTGTACTTGAGTGTAACTGTACTTGAGTGTAACTGTACTTGAGTGTAACTGTACTTGAGTGTAACTGTACTTGAGTGTAACTGTATTTGAGTGCAATTGTACTTGAGTGTAACTGTACTTGAGTGTAACTGTACTTGAGTGTAACTGTACTTGAGTGTAACTGTACTTGAGTGTAACTGTACTTAGTGTAACTGTACTTGTGTGTAACTGTACTTGAGTGTAACTGTACTTGAGTGTAACTGTACTTGAGTGAAACTGTCATTGATGTAACTGTACTTAGTGTAACTGTACTTGAGTGAAACTGTACTTGAGTGTAACTGAACTTGAGTGTAACTGTACTTGAATGTAACTGTACTTGTGTGTAACTGTACTTGTGTAACTGTACTTGTAACTGTACTTGTGTAACTGTACTGAGTGTAACTGTACTTGAGTGTAACTCTACTTGAGTGAAACTGTACTTGAGTGTAACTGAACTTGAGTGTAACTGTACTTGAATGTAACTGTACTTGGGTGTAGCTGTACTTGTGTAACTGTACTTGTAACTGTACTTGTGTAACTGTACTTGAGTGCAACTGTACTTGAGTGTAACTGTACTTGAGTGTAACTGTACTTGAGTGTAACTGTACTTGAGTGTAACTGTACTTGTGTGTAACTGTACTTGAGTGTAACTGTACTTGTGTGTAACTGTACTTGAGTGTAACTGTACTTGAGTGTAACTGTACTTGAGTGTAACTGTACTTGTGTGTAACTGTACTTGAGTGTAACTATACTTGAGTGTAACTTTACTTGAGTGTAACTGTAATTGTGTGTAACTGTACTTGAGTGTAACTGTACTTGTGTAACTGTACTTGTAACTGTACTTGTGTAACTGTACTTGAGTGTAACTGTACTTGAGTGTAACTGTACTTGAGTGTAACTGTACTTGTGTAACTGTACTTGAGTGTAACTGTAACTGTACTTGAGTGTAACTGTACTTGAGTGTAACTGTACTTCAGTGTAACTGTACTTCAGTGTAACTGTACGTGAGTGTAACTGTACTTGTGTGTAACTGCACTTGTGTAACTGTACTTGTAACTGTACTTGATTGTAACTGTACTTGAGTTTAACTGTACTTGTAACTGTACTTGAGTGTAACTGTACTTGAGTGTAACTGTACTTGAGTGTAACTGTACTTGAGTGTAACTGTACTTGAGTGTAACTGTACTTGAGTGTAACTGTACTTGAGTGTAACTGTACATGCGTGTAACTGTACTTTAGTGTAACAGTACTTTAGTGTAACTGTACTTGAGTGTAACTGTACTTGAGTGTAACTGTACTTGTGTGTAACTGTACTTGAGTGTAACTGTACTTGGAGTGTAACTGTACTTGAGTGAAACTTACTTGAGTGTAACTGTACTTATGTAACAGTACTTTAGTGTAACTGTACTTGAGTGTAACTGTACTTGAGTGTAACTGTACTTGAGTGTAACTGTACTTGAGTGTAACTGTACTTGAGTGTAACTGTACTTGAGTGTAACTGTACATGAGTGTAACTGTACTTTAGTGTAACAGTACTTTAGTGTAACTGTACTTGAGTGTAACTGTACTTGAGTGTAACTGTACTTGAGTGTAACTGTACTTGTGTGTAACTGTACTTGAGTGTAACTGTACTTGAGTGTAACTGTACTTGAGTGAAACTTTACTTGAGTGTAACTGTACTTTAGTGTAACAGTACTTTAGTGTAACTGTACTTGAGTGTAACTGTACTTGAGTGTAACTGTACTTGAGTGTAACTGTACTTGAGTGTAACTGTACTTGAGTGTAACTGTACTTGAGTGTAACTGTACATGAGTGTAACTGTACTTTAGTGTAACAGTACTTTAGTGTAACTGTACTTGAGTGTAACTGTACTTGAGTGTAACTGTACTTGAGTGTAACTGTACTTGACTGTAACTGTATTTGAGTGCAATTGTACTTGAGTGTAACTGTACTTGAGTGTAACTGTACTTGAGTGTAACTGTACTTGAGTGTAACTGTACTTGAGTGTAACCGTACTTGAGTGTAACTGTACTTGTGTGTAACTGTACTTGAGTGTAACTGTACTTGAGTGTAACTGTACTTGAGTGAAACTGTACTTGAGTGTAACTGTACTTGAGTGTAACTGTACTTGAGTGAAACTGTACTTGAGTGTAACTGAACTTGAGTGTAACTGTACTTGAATGTAACTGTACTTGTGTGTAACTGTACTTGTGTAACTGTACTTGTAACTGTACTTGTGTAACTGTACTGTGTGTAACTGTACTTGAGTGTAACTCTACTTGAGTGTAACTGTACTTTAGTGGCACTGTACTTGAGTGTAACTGAACTTGAGTGTAACTGTACTTGAATGTAACTGTACTTGGGTGCAGCTGTACTTGTGTAACTGTACTTGTAACTGTACTTGTGTAACTGTACTGAGTGTAACTGTACTTGAGTGCAACTGTACTTGAATGTAACTGTACTTGAGTGTAACTTTACTTGAGATAACTGTACTTGAGTGTAACTGTACTTGAGTGTAACACTGTACTTGAGTGTAACTGTACTTGAGTGTAACTGTACTTGAGTGTAACACTGTACTTGAGTGTAACTGTACTTGAGTGTAACTGTACTTTAGTGTAACTGTACTTGAGTGTAACTGTACTTGAGTGTAACTGTACTTGAGTTAGTTACCATTTTGTCCTAGGCACATGTCGATTAGACACTAGGCCTGTTGTACTCACCTAATTGTGGTTGCAGGGGTCGAGACTCAGCTCCTGGCCCCGCCTCTTCGCTGTCCGCTACTGGGTCTCTGCTCTCCCTGCTCCATGAGCTTCATCATACCTCGTCTTAAAACTATGTATGGTTCCTGCCTCCACTATATCTTTCTCTAGACTATTCCACTTCCTGACTACTCTGTGGCTGAAGAAATGCTTCCTAACATCCCTTTGATTCATCTGAGTCTTCAGCTTCCGGTTGTGTCCCCTTGTTTCTGTGTTCCCTCTCTGGAACATCCTGTCACTGTCTACCTTGTCGATTCCCCGCAGTATTTTGTATGTCGTTATCATGTCTCCTCTGACCCTTCTCTCCTCCAGTGTTGTTAGTCCTATTTCTCTCAACCTTTTTTCATAGGACAGACCCCTGAGTTGTGGAACTGTACTCACCTAATTGTACTCACCTAATTGTGGTTGCAGGGGTCGAGACTCAGCTCCTGGCCCCGCCTCTTCGCTGTCCGCTACTGGGTCTCTGCTTTCCCTGCTCCATGAGCTTTATCATACCTCGTCCTAAAACTATGTATGGTTCCTGCCTCCACTATATCTTTCTCTAGACTATTCCACTTCCTGACTACTCTGTGGCTGAAGAAATGCTTCCTAACATCCCTTTGACTCATCTAAGTCTTCAGCTTCCAGTTGTGTCCCCTTGTTTCTGTGTTCCCTCCCTCTCCCTCACTGTGTGTGTGTGTGTGTGTGTGTGCGTGTGTGTGTGTGTTGAGTGTGTGTGTGTGTGTGTGTATGTGTGAATGTTTACTCACCTAATTGTGGTTTCAAGGGTCGAGACTCAGCTCCTGGCCCCGCCTCTTCACCGATCGCTACTGGGTCCCCTCTCTCCCTCCTCCATTAGCTTCATCATACCTCGTCTTAAAGTTATGTATGGTTCCTGCCTCCACTACATCACTTGCTAGACTATTCCACTTCCTGACTACTCTATGGCTGAAGAAATACTTCCTAACATCCCTTTGACTCATCTGAGTCTTCAACTTAAAATTGTGACCCCTTTGTTTCTATGTCCCCTCTCTGGAAAATCCTGTCTCTATCCACATTGTCTATTCCACGCAGTATTTTGTATGTAGTTATCATGTCTCATCTAACCCTCCTGTCCTCCAGTGTTGTCAGGCCGATTTCCCTTAACCTTTCTTCGTAGGACATTCCCCTTAGCTCTGGAACTAACATTGTCGCAAACCTTTGCACTTTCTCTAATTTCTTGACGTGCTTGACCAGGTATGGGTTCCAAACTGGTTCTGCATACTCTAGTATGGGCCTGACGTACACGGTGTACAGTGTCTTTAATGATTCCTTACTAAGGTATCGGAACGTTATTCTCAGGTTTGATAGCCTCAAGTCAATTTATTGGACACGATTACATTACTCGACATTGATTCTGCTAGTTGACTCTGCCCAGTGCGGTCACAGCAGCTCTGACTTTCGGTTTTCAGTCTCCCGGGGATCCCCGTTGGGGAGGGGAATTTCTACCTTCATCACGATGAGTTATGCAAATCGTGTCAAGATCAAACCCAACAGTGGCACTGTGAATGATTCATCCAAACTTGCTCTAGCAGTTGCTGTTAAGAGCGTGCTACAGGTGAAGTTCAACACCATATTGACCCTGAAAGAAGCATTTATTGTTGTCTGCAACGATGATGAAGATGCAGAGAAGCTACTCACTACAACAGCCACCACCACTCTCACTACAACAGCCACCACCACTCTCTCTGAACGAGGATTTACTGTCATGTCATCTCCAGCTCTCAGGGCAAGAAGAACAGTTTTCCTTAAGAAACTTGATAAGCTTCTTACAGTTCAACCTATCGACGAACTCAAGACATCCATTGAAGATCAAAACTCATGGGCCACAGTGGAGAGCATCATGAAAATACCTACAGCTTCCTCCATGCTCAAGGTCACGTTTACCGACGTCAACATGGCTGCCACTGCATTAGCCGACGGTCTTGCTGTATATTATTACTTTGTCAGCCCCACCTGCATCGAAGCTGAGAGATTCCACTACATTTCTCACTGCTGGACCTGTTACTCGTATTCACACAACACCAGCGACTGTCCTGTGAAGGAAAAGAAGTTCTGCACTACATGTAGCAGTGAAGGACATGATTTTAGATCATGCACCGCCGCTGCTCCACCAACACCATCTTGCCTCAACTGTAAAAGCAACGATCATCACACACTTGCTGCTAAGTGTCCCACTCGCAAAGACATTCTGAAGAAGACCCAAGAAGCAGCACAGAAAAAGTCATCTTCAAAATCTCCCACCTATGCTGCTATTACAAAACTACAAGCTACCACAACTAAAATTCTCCAAGCCTCCACGCAACCTACTACTACCAGCATCGCACCTGCCAGTGACCCAACCACCATCTACTACTGTATGATCTATGCTCATATGCATAATGTTGCTGTTCCTGGGACGTTCAACACCTCCATTAATGAACTCTTCAAATTAAACAACATGCCAGAGTTCAAATTCCCAGATTCTCCACCATCTTCTGTGATACTCAACAACAACCAGCATCCTGTCGACATCACTTCACCTGCTGGTGGCTCAGCGGATGCTCCACCACCAACACTATCTAATACTGACGTCACGCCAACAACAACCAATGAGCGCTCACCACCACCTCACACCTCTACCAAGAACCAATCAGCTGCCTCCTTGCCAGTCTCGCCACAACTACCTTCCACCAATGAGAAGCCTTCATCTCCTCCTACTTCGAACCAATCAGAGACTTCGTCTTCCAGCACTTCCACTCGGTCACTACCACCATGTACCATGCATGGTGTCAGATATTGGACTACTCGACAATTTCCCACAACAATGATGCCCACTGAGCTTAATCAACGTCTCCAAGAAGGAAATGTCAAGTTCACCTGTACTGCCACTCCACTCAATACAATTGACGACATTATACATGACCTCCAGCATCCAATGCTACAACGTCCAATTAAATTGAAACACATCTCACTACGACAGTTCGCCTCACTCGTCAATGGAATGTATCAGTGATTTCTCCTACAATATTAATCGACCCTAATTCAGCTGCCTTCTGTGCCGCCTGCCAGCCTCCTGCAGTCCACCTACACCCGCCTCATCAGCTGCTACAACTCGCTCCAGCATCACACACACCGACCAACAACGCCTGCAGTTTCTCTGCACATGTCGCCCAGAGTGGACGTGCCACTCACCTGTATGTTCCCTCCTCCTACCCTTACGCAACCTTTTTCCATATTTCTATCCTTACCCACCCTTCTTCCATCCCAGCTTACCGACGCTCAGGTCAATCAAGCTCCAAGCCTCCAGTATGCTGCAGCAGTTATCTGGTTGATATGTGCTTCCGGAGACGTGCTTGGTGTTATACTCACCCCATGATCCCTCTCCTTAAGCGAGGTCTGCAGTCTTTGGCCACCCAGCCTATACTCTGTCTGCGGTCTTCTTTGCCCTTCCCCGATCTTCATGACTTTGCATTTGGCGGGGTTAAATTCGAGAAGCCAGTTGCTGGACCAGGTGTCCAGCATGTCCAGGTCTCTTTGAAGTCCTGCCTGATCCTCATCTGATTTAATTCTCCTCATTAACTTCACATCATCTGCGAACAGGGACACTTCTGAGTCTATCCCGTCCGTCAAGTCATTCACATATACCAAGAATAGCACTGGTCCTAGGACTGATCCCTGTGGGACCCCGCTCGTCACAGGCGCCCACTGTGATAACTCGTCACGTACCATGACCTGTTGTTGCCTCCCTGTCAGGTATTCTCTGATCCATTGCAGTGCCCTTCCTGTTATACGTGCCTGACCCTCTATCTTCTGCACTAATCTCTTGTGAGGAACTGTGTCGAAGGCTTCTTGCAGTCCAAGAAAATTCAATCAACCCACCCCTCTCTCTCTCGTGTTTTACTTCTGTTACTTTGTCATAGAACTCCAGAAGGTTTGTGACACAGGATTTGCCTTCCATGAATCCGTGCTGGTTGTCGTTTATAATCTTGTTCCGTTCCAGGTGCTCCACCATTCTCCTCCTAATAATCTTCTCCATACCTTTGCACACTATACACGTAATTGACACTGGTCTACAGTTTAGTGCCTCGTTTCTGTCTCCTTTCTTAAAAATGGGAACTACATTTGCCGTCTTCCATACATCAAGTAGCTGCCCAGTTTCAAGGGATGTGTTGAATATTGTGGTTAGTGGCACACACAGCATCTCTGCTCCCTCTCTAAGGACCCACATGGAGATGTTGTCCGGTCCCATCGCCTTTGAGGTATCAAGGTCACTGAGCAACTTCTTCACCTCTTCCTCAGTTGTGTGTATGTCATCCAACACTTGTTGGTATATTCCTTGTTGGTGTCCCGCTCTGTTCTGTCTTCCCAAAGTCCTTCCTGTCTCCACTGTAAACACCTCCTTAAATCTCGTGTTGAGCTCCTCACTTACCTCTTGATCGTTTCTTGTGAGTTCATCCCCTTCTTTCCTCAGCCTGATCACCTGGTCTTTGACTGTTGTCTTCCTTCTAATGTGACTATACAACAGTTTCGGGTCAGACTTGACTTTCGATGCTATGTCATTTTCGTACTGTCGCTGGGTCTCCCTCCTTATCTGTGCATACTCGTTCCTGGCACTATGACTAATCTCCTTATTTTCCTGGGTCCTTTGCCTTCTGCACTTTTTCCATTCTCTAGCGCACTTAGGCTTTGCTTTCCTGCACCTTCGGGTGAACCAAGGGCTTGCTCTGGTCTTCCCATTATTTCTGTTGCCCTTGGGAACAAACCTTTCCTCTGCTTCCTTGCATTTTGTTGTTACATATTCCATCATTTCGTTTACTGACTTTTCTACCATGTCTCTGGCCCACTGAACCTCCTGCAGGAAGTTCCTCATACCCGTGTAGTCCCCAATTTTATAGTTTGGCTTTTTCCTTTCAACTCCTGTTGCCCTCTCCACTTGTAACTCTACTATGTACTCAAAGCTCAGAACCACGTAGTCACTGGCTCCCAGGGGCCTCTCATAGTGATGTCCTCAATATCTGAGCTGCTCAAGGTGAACACGAGGTCCAGTCTTGCTGGTTCGTTCTCTCCTCTCTTTCTGGTAGTGTCCCTGACATGTTGATACATGAGGTTTTCCAGTACCACATCCATCATCTTGGCTCTCCATGTTTCGGGACCCCCGTGTGGCTCCAGATTTTCCCAATCTATCTCCCTGTGGTTGAAATCGCCCATAACCAGTAATTTTGCTCTGCTCGAGTGAGCTCTTCTTGCCACCTCAGCCAGTGTGTCCACCATTGCTCTGTTGCTCTCTTCATATTCCTCTCTTGGCCTCCTGCAGTTCTGTGGTGGGTTATACATCACTGCAATGACTACCTTATGCTCCCCAGACTGAATTGTACCTTCTATGTAATCCCTTTCACTAATCACGCCCATGCCTTCCATTTCCTCAAATCTCCATTGGTTTCTTACAAGCAGTACAACCCCTCCTCCCTCTCTGCTCCATCTATCTTTCCTCATGATCTGATATCCCGGTGGGAAGATTGCGTCAGTGAGTTTCGTCTCTGTGACTGCTATGATGTCTGGGGACTTCTCATTGATTCTTTCATTCCACTCATATTTATTCGTTATTCCATCCAAATTCGTGTACCTAACCTTCAACTTCGTTTCTAAAACTGTGGTCCTAGGGGAATATTGGGGTTGAGGGAGCAGGTGCCCTGGCAGGGGCCTATGGGGGGTTGCAGTGGGGGTGGGGTTTGTGATGGGGGGTGGGACAGAGTGCCCATAGGGGGTTGCTGTAGGGGTGGGGTTTGTGATGTGGGGGTAGAGACAGAAGGAATGGTGTGTGGGTGTCGGTTTAGATTGTTCAGTTGCCTTGGAGTTGTCGTGGTTGGAGTCCTTCTGCGGGTGTTTCTGGAGGGTGTATTTGCCTTTCCACCTGGGTCTGGGTTCTTCTGCTCTTCTTTGTCATTTCCTCTCGTTCCTCCTTTCGTCTTTGCATCCTCTCTTTCAGTATCATCCTTTCCTCTTGTGTTCTGTCTCGATCAAGGTACACTCTCTGGGTCTCCAGATTGTCTCTCAGTCGTGCTTTCTCCTGCAGGATCATGGATCGAGCTGATTCTGCCTTGAAAATTACCTTGAGAGGCCGTTCTCTTTCCCTTGTAAATCACTCAATTCTCCGAAAATTTGCCACCTGGGTCATGAGAGAGTGTGAGTGAGAGAGTGTGAGTGAGAGCATGAGTGGGAGAGTGTGAGAGAGAGAGTGTGAGAGTGACAGTGTGAGAGATAGGGATAGAGAGCAGGATTGGGGACAGAGGCAGAGGGGAGAGAGATGGGGGGGAGGTTAGGGGGTGCAAAGGGAGAGGGGGAAGGGAAGTGCAGGAAAAACAAGGGGGGAGGGGAGGAGTGAGGAAAGAGGGGTAGGGGAGGAGATGGAGGATGAAGAGGAAGGGGAAGTAGAGAGAGAGAGAGAGGGGGTGTGAGAGTGTGTGAGAGTGTGTGAGGGAGAGTGCGTGATTTAGAGATTGTGAGTGTGAGTGAGAGGGTGTGAGAGTGTGTGAGTGTGAGAGAGTGAGATAGAGAGAATGTGAGTGTGAGAGAGTGTGGTAGAGAGAGTGTGAGAGAGAGGGTGTAGGAGATATAGGAGGAGGAGGAGAGGGGGAGGTAGGAATAGGGGTATCCTGTGTATTTGTTTATATCACATTTGGGTAGGGAAACGTACAAGCTTGTGTGTGTATTTATGATCTTCTTGTGTGTATACACGTGTGTACATGAACCAACTGTGTGCGTTAAGTTACTGTCATCCGATCCTTCTTTCCTGTTTTTTGGGTTATCCTAGTTTCTCTACACTAGGTTCTCTTCACCTATGTTGCTAAGTATACAGTCTGTGCCCTGTATTTGTGTGTGCCTTAATAAACTTACTTACACTATTGGTGTATTTTCCCTGGCATATACACCTGCGTGCCTCGCTGATGTGTGTACACCACTACTTAGGTCCCTTCCCAATTACTCCCCCTTACTAGATGTTGAGTGCTCTATGTATGACATTCAGCTCTCCAGAGCAGGGTCTAAGACCCTCAGCTATCAGTATTGCAGGCAGATCCAACAAACCTCATGCAACCACAAAAATTCGTTTACATTACTTCTGGCAGGCTTTCGTCTGGATTCTGTGCAGTTGTGGATGCACGATGCTCCTTCTTACTGTGGCGTACTTTTGGTTTCTTTCATTTTTAGTGTACTCGCTGTGTACGCTGTATTCACTAACTCATCTAGCTTTTTTCACTGTACTCACTATAGTCACTGACACATCTTTACTTATCTCTTATCTCTCTCTTGAGTCGCACTTATTCTTCATATACATCACGACGATCTGTGTGAAACACTTTTAGGCCTAGTTCCCAACCGCTACCCTGATCCCGTCTTGCCTCCTACACTTATCAGCACTTGTATATTCCTTTTTTTTTTCCTGTGGCTTTGTTATTTGTGTTCTTTTCTTTACTTTTCTGCTTTTGGAAAAATATGCTAGTCCCTGAACTTTGTTGATTCCCTGAGGTATCGGAAACTAATTCACAACAACCCACTTCCTGTATGTGTTTGTACTCACCTAGTTGTACTCACCTAGTTGTGGTTGCAGAGGTCGATTCACAGCTCCTGGCCCCGCCTCTTCACTGGCCGCTACTGGGTCACTCTCCCTGCGCCATGAGCTTTATCATACCTCTTCTTAAAGCTATGTATGGAGCCTGCCTCCACTACATCACTTCCTAAACTATTCCACTTCCCGACCACTCTGTGACTGAAGAAATACTTCCTAACATCCCTGTGGTTCATCTGAGTCTTCAACTTCCAACTGTGACCCCTTGTTGCTGTGTCCCATCTCTGGAACATTCTGTCTCTGTCCACCTTGTCGATGCCTCCCAGTATTTCATATGTCGTTATTATATCCCCTCTATTTCTCCTGTCTTCCAGTGTCGTCAGGTCGATTTCCCGTAACCTCTCCTCGTAGGACATACCCCTTAGCTCCGGGACTAGTCTTGTTGCAAACCTTTACACTTTCTCTAGTTTCCGTACATGCTTGGCTAGGTGAGGGGTTCCAAACTGGCGCTGCATACTCCAGTATGGGCCTAACGTACACAGTGTACAGGGTCCTGAATGACTCCTTATTATGATGTCGGAATGCTATTCTTAGGTTTGCCAGGTGTCCGTATGTTGCAGAAGTTATTTGGTTGATGTGCGCCTCAGAAGATGTGCCTGGTGTTATACTCACCCCAAGATCCTTTTCCTTGAGTGAGGTTTGTAAGCTCTGGCCCCCTAGACTGTACTCCGTCTGTGGTCTTCTTTGCCCTTCCCCAATCTTCATGACTTTGCACTTGGAGGGGTTGAATTCCAGGAGCCAGTTGCTGAACCAGGCCTGCAGCCTGTCCAGATCCATCTGTAGTTCTGCCAGGTCCTCGTCCAATTAAATTCTTCTCATCAACCTCACATCATCTGCAAACAGGGACACTTCAGAGTCTATTCCTTCCGTCATGTCGTTCACAAAAACCATAAACAGCACCGGACCTAGGACTGATCCCTGTGGCACCCCGCTCGTTATAAGCGCCCATGCTGACACCTCGCCACGTACCATGACTCGCTGCTGTCTCCCTGACAGGTATTCCCTGATCCATTTCAGTGCCTTCCCTGTTATTCCTGCCTGGTCTTCCAGTTTTTGCACTAATCTCTTGTGTGGAACTGTGCCAAACGCCTTCTTACAGTCCAAGAAAATGCAGTCTACCCACCCCTCTCTCTCTTATCTTACTGTCGTCACCCTGTCATCTCCTGGACACTCTGTTGGTCTGATAGTACTTCTGATAACTTCTTAGCTCCATCCCCTCCTTCAGTCCCCTCGCTGCCTACTGATGTTCCTATTTCAGTCACCTTGCTCTTTTTGGACCTCATCTTTATATTTTGCTTCAGCACATCCATTTCGTCCTCCAGTCTTTGTATCTTTACCTCAGCTACTAACGCTCACGATTCCTACTTCTTGCTCTCTGCAGATATCTTCTCTAACATGTTACTGTAAAGTTCATTTAACCTTTTTTCCCATTCTTTATCCATTTTGTTATTGAGCCGTTCTACCCATTCTTCCTTTTCAGACCAACCATCCTCAGTTCCCTTGCCTTTACGTCCTCCCTTTTGAGATCCCATTTTTTTTATCGTGTTAGGATGCTATAGCTCCTTCAGCTTTGTATAAAAATGTGTGTGTTGTGGAGGGCGGATTTATGATTTAATGTGTTAGGTTAGGTTTGTCTGAGTATGTGTATACGTGTGTGTGTGAGTGTGTGTATGAGTGTGTGTGATTATATATTATATATATATATATATATATATATATATATATATATATATATATATATATATATATATATATATACTATATATATAATGTGTGTGTGTGTGTATGTGTGTCTTGCGCCTAATAAGCCGAGTCATACAGTTTGGTCTATTTGGCAAGGATTCACTTTGCCAAATAAGCAGAATGAAAACATATTTTTGCCATAAATCAGCGGAAGTTGGTCTGAGCATAACGAAATAATGTATATCATTGATTTTATGTAATAATAAATATATTTCGCAGAATTTAGCTAAAAAAATTGTTAGGTTTAGAGAGTTTAGGTAAAGTTTCTAAGTTACTTTTGGTTCACTAACAAAATCTTTATATGGTCTTCAATTTATGAAATGATATATCATTATATAAGAAATTTTTGGGAAAAATTTAATTTTTATTAGAGTTCGGCAAGTTCAGTTTATATATATATATATATATATATATATATATATATATATATATATATATATATATATATATATATATATATCAACTACACTACTAGCAGGTCGAACCCATGATGCTTTGGCGCCTCATGGTGATCGAAACAATGACGCTCTAGTCCACTGAACCAAACATGTGTGGTTCAGTGGACTAGAGCGTCATGTGTTTTCGCTCACCATGAGGCGGCCAAAGCATCATGGGTTCGACCCCTGGCTAGTGAAGTGTAGTTATTGATCAATACCACTCGTATATATATATATATATATATATATATATATATATATATATATATATATATATATATATGACACTGTGCTTTTGGGAGATTCTGAAGAGAAGTTGCAGAGGTTGGTGGATGAATTTGGTAGGGTGTGTAAAAGAAGAAAATTGAAAGTGAATATAGGAAAGAGTAAGGTGATGAGTATAAGAAAAATATTAGGTGACGAAAGATTGGATATCAGATTGGAGGGAGAGAGTATGGAGGAGGTGAATGTATTCAGATATTTGTGAGTGGACATGTCAGCAGATAGGTCTATGAAGGATGAGGTGAATCATAGAATTGATGAGGGGAAAAGGGTGAGTGGAGCACTTCAGAGTCTGTGGAGACAAAGAACTTTGTCCATGGAAGTAAAGAGGGGAATGTATGAGAGTATAGTTATACCAACACTCTTATATGGGTGTGAAGCATGGGTGATGAATGTTGCAACGAGGAGAAGGCTGGAGGCAGTGGAGATGTCATGTCTGAGGTCAATATGTGGTGTGAATATAATGCAGAGAATTCGGAGTTTGGAAATTAGGAGGAGGTGCGGGATTACCAAAACTATTATCCAGAGGGCTGAGGAGGGGTTGTTGAGGTGGTTCGGACATGTAGAGAGAATGGAACAAGACAGAATGACTTCGAGAGTGTATAAATGTGTAGTGGAGGGAAGGCGGGGTAGGGGTCGGCCTAGGAAAGGTTGGAGGGAGGGGGTAAAGGAAGTTTTGTGTGCGAGGGGCTTGGACTTCCAGCAAGCATGTGTGAGCGTATTTGATAGGAGTGAATGGAGACAAATGGTTTTTAATACTTGACGTGCTGTTGGAGTGTGAGCAAAGTAACATTTATGAAGGGATTCAGGGAAACCGGCAGGCCGGACTTGAGTCCTGGAGATGGGAAGTACAGTGTCTGCACTCTGAAGGAGGGGTGTTAATGTTGCAGTTTTATAACTGTAGTGTAAAGCACGCCTCTGGCAAGACAGTGATGGAGTGAATGATGATGAAAGTTTTTCTCTTTCGGGCCACCCTGCCTTGGTGGGAATCGGCCTATGTGTTAATAAATAAATAAATATATATATATATATATATATATATATATATATATATATATATATATATATATATATATATATATATCAATGCACCACGCAGAAACAAGTGGTTATATACAGAGAAAAACTCAAGTCAGCGGGACTCTATACTGCTACTGAGAATGTCAAGATTCCCAGGCAGCCACAAATGCCTCATAAGCTGAGCAGCCTGGTTCACTAGCCATGTTTCCATGCCAACCCGGGCCCGTTAGTGAGTCTCAAGCATGGATTCCTGTATATACCCGCTTGTTTCTGCATTGTGCATTGATATAAAAAACAATTGCTTGAGAGGTCAGAACATACAGGAGGAGATTGAAATAGCTTGACTCCATGCTTGATGCTCACTGACGTGCCCGGGCTGGGAAAGAAACATGGTTGTGAACCAGGCTGCCCAGCTTATGTGGCATTAGTGGCTGAGTGGATAAGAGCGCTGCCTGGGAATCTTGTCCGTCTCAGTGGCAATATAGAGTCCTGCTGACTGTGATCTTTGTGTGTGTGTGTGTGTGTGTGTGTGTGTGTGTGTGTGTGTGTGTGTGTGTGTGTGTGTGTGTGTGTGTGTGTGTGTGTGTGTGTGTGTTGTATGTGTGTGTGTGTGTGTGTGTGTGTGTGTGTGTGTGTGCCGAACACTTTTAAAAATTACACTTTTCCAAAAAATTCACTGACAATGATGTAAAAATATTTTTGGACCAAAACTAACTTGGGAACTTCACCTTTTCTATTTATACTAAAAAAAATAGCAAAATTTTGATATATATATTATAGGTCAATTTAAATTTATTTAATATTACTTAGTGATGATATTTTTTTTTTTTTTTTTGCTATGCTGAAATTGAATTTTGCAGTTACTGGTAAAACAATTTTTCTATATTTTGCCGAAGACGGCCTTATTTTTTTTTATTTTTTTTTTTTTTTTTTGGCTAAAGTCGGCGAATCGGCTTAAAATCGATACGGCATTTAAATATGTAAATTAATTTAACATTTGATATTTGTTTCTATTTCCAGGGAATGTTCGTCATTATCATTGTCGGATATGGTGTCAGTCTTTTAGAATTTTTTGTAGAGTTTTTGGTAATGAATATTTATATTCGTTCAAGACAAATAAGTTTTAAACATATTCAACCTTCAAGAAGACATTGATGTTGTCGTTTAGATGTGACCTGATGCAGCAAATACTGATGTACTTCATATATGGTCTTCCCAGAGTACGTGCTGCTTAAGTGTTTTTTACTGTTATGCACAAAATTGAAGTTAAACATTTATATTTTGAGCTGAAGTGGATTCCGTACACTGTATCTAACTTATACTATTACTATACATAAAATTATTCTAGAAACTATGAATGAATATTTGTTCAGATTTATTTCTTTTTTTTTTGTTCCCGTAAAGTTTTTAGGGCTTAATAGTTATTTCATTATTGTTTTTTGATAATGAAAATTGTACGATTTTTTTAGTTGTATCAGTTGATAAGGTTTTATACAAGATGTCTCAGTGTCTGTACAATACGTGTTTAATACATATTATAGTTAAGTGTCTTTGACTGATGATAACTTACATTGTCTTGATACTGAGGTTAGCAGCAAACAAATCAAATTCAATTTCGTAATGTAGATGGAAAATTTATAAACAAGTTTAAAAAGAGAAGTTTGTTCATATTGGCCAGTATATAAAGTAGGCATTTTATGGTTAAGTCCATACACTGAAATTTCAAAGTTTTGTGACTATGATTCCCAAGAAAACCAGGTAATGTCAGAAAGCCATTAATTTTGATTTAATTTTTAACGTTGCAAAAATATTAAATAATCCATAATAGTTTTCATTATCAAATGAGACTTTTATTCGGCACGACTTTTATATGTCGTGCCGAATAGGCAGAACTTTTTTTCATTTATGTTAATGTAAGAATTTATAATTTTGTACCAAGAGAAACTTTGAAAACCTACCTAACCTTATTACAACAAGCGCAATTTAATTTAGCCTAACCCAACTAAATATATTTTAGATACGTTAACATTAATTTAATAATAAACAAACACAATGAAATATATTTTTTTCGTTATGTTCAGAATGATTTTGGCGAAATTATTGCATACACAAATTTTCACTTGTCTTATATGGCAAGGTGAGCGTTGCTATTTTAAGCCTAAATCGCAAGTTTTACTAATCGGCACGACTATATATATATATATATATATATATATATATATATATATATATATATATATATATATATATATATATATATATATATATATATATATTTATATATATACGTATATATATACGTATATATATACGTATATATATACGTATATATATATATATATATATATGTCGTGCCGATTAGGTAAAACTTGCGATTTAGGCTTAAATAAGCAACGCTCACCTGCCATATAAGACAAGTGAAAATTGTATGCAATAATTTCGCCAAAATCATTCTGAACATAACGAAAAAATATATTTCATTGTGTTTGTTTATTATTAAATTAATGTTAACGTATCTAAAATATATTTAGTTGGGTTAGGCTAAATTAAATTGCGCTTGTTGTAATAAGGTTAGGTAGGTTTTCAAAGTTTCTCTTGGTACAAAATTATAAATTCTTACATTAACATAAATGAAAAAATATATCTATAAACGTATAAGAGAAAATTTTAGAAAGGACTTAATTTTAGATGAGTTCTTGCTAATTGACCAGTTTTACCTAATCGGCACGACTTATATTATATATATATATATATATATATATATATATATATATATATATATATATATATGTCGTGCCGATTAGTAAACTGAATTTGGCTTTAATAGCAACGCTCTTCTTGCCATATAAGACAAGTGAAAATTTGTATATGCAATAATTTCGCCAAAATCATTCTGAACATAACGAAAATATATATTTAATTGTGTTTGTTTATTATTAATTTAATGTTAACGTATTTAAAATATATTTAGTTGGGTTAGGCTAAATTAAATTGCGCTTGTTGTAATAAGGTTAGGTAGGTTTTCAAAGTTTCTCTTGGTACAAAATTATAAATTCTTACATTAACATAAATGAAAAAAATATATCTTTAAACGTATAAGAATTTTTTTTATAAAGGACTTAATTTTAGATGAGTTCTTGCTAATTGACCAGTTTTACCTAATCGGCACGACATATATATATATATATATATATATATATATATATATATATATATATATACGTATCTGCTTTAATATGAAAACTTTTTTTTACAAAAAAAAAGTCTCCTTTGATAATGAATATTATTATGGATTATTCAATATATTGAATAATCCATAAAGTGGGTCATAATAAGAGTGTATGCACCTGGAGAAGAGAGGAGTGAAGAGGAGAGAGATTTTGGGAGATGTTAGGTGAATGTATAGGAACTTCTGAACCAAGTGAGAGAGTAATCGTGGTACAGAACCTAAATGCTAAAGTAGGAGAAACAGGTATAGAGGGTGTGGTAGGTAAGTTTGGGGTGCCAGGTGTAAATGATCATGGAAGCCCTTTAATTGAACTTTGTATAGAAAGGGGTTTAGTTATAAGCAATACATATTTTAAGAAAACGAGTATAAATAAGTATACAAGATATGATGTAGGGCGTAATAACAGTAGTTTGTTAGACTACGTATTGGTAGATAAATGACTGTTGGGTGGACTTCAGGATGTACATGTTTATAGAGGGGCCACAGATATATCAGATCACTTTTTAGTTGTAGCAACAGTGAGAGTGAAAGGTAGATGGGATACAAGGAGAATGGAAACAGCAAGTAAGAGAGAGATGAAGATTTATAAACTAAAAGAGGAGGCAGTTAGGGTAAGATATAAACAGCTATTGGAGGATAGATGGGCTAGTGAGAATATAGGCAATGGGGTTGAACATGTATGGGGTAGGTTTAAGAATGTAGTTTTATATTGTTCAGCAGAAGTTTGTGGTTATAGGAAAGTGGGTGCGGGAGGGAAGAAGAGCGATTGTTTTAATGATAATGTAAAGATAGTAGTAAGGGAGAAAAAGTTAGCATGTGAGAGGTTTTTACAAAGTATAAGTGATGCTAAGAGGGAAGAGTATTTGGAGAGAAAAAGAGAGGTTAAGAAAGTGGTGAAGCAATGTAAAAAGAGAGCAAATGAGAGAGCGGGTGAGATGTTATCAACGAATTTTGTTGAAAATAAGAAAAAGTTTTGGAGCGAGATTAATAAGCTGAGAAAGCCTAGGAAAAGAATGGATTTGTCAGTTAAAAATAGGAGAGGAGAGTTATTAAATGGGGAGTTAGAGGTATCGGGAAGATGGAGGGAATATTTTGAGCAATTGTTAAATGTTGATGAAGATAGGGAAGCTGTGATTTCGTGTATAGGGCAAGGAGGAATAACATCTTGTAGGAGTGAGGAAGAGCCAGTTGTGAGTGTGGGGGAAGTTCGTGAGGCAGTGGATAAAATGAAAGGGGGTAAAGCAGCTGGGATTAATGGGATAAAGATAGAAATGTTAAAAGCAGGTGGGGATATAGTTTTGGAGTGGTTGGTGCTATTATTTAATAAATGTATGGAAGAGGGTAAGGTACCCAGGGATTGGCAGAGAGCGTGCATAGTTCCATTGTATAAAGGCAAAGGAGACAAAAGAGAGTGCAAAAATTGTAGGGGAATAAGTCTGTTGAGTATACCTGGTAAAGTATATGGTAGAGTTATTATTGAAAGAATTAAGAGCAAGACGGAGAGTAGGATCGCAGATGAACAAAGAGATTTTAGGAAAGGTAGGTTGTGTGTAGACCAAGTGTTTACAGTGAAACATATAGCTGAACAGTATTTAGATAAGGGTAAAAAGGTTTTTGTGGCATTTATGGATTTGGAAAAGGCGTATGACAGGGTGGATAAGGGGGCAATGTGGCAAATGTTGCAGGTGTATGGAATAGGAGGTAGGTTACTGAAAGCAGTGAAGAGTTTATACGAGGATAGTGAGGCTCAGGTTAGAGTATGTAGGAGAGAGGGAGATTATTTCCCAGTAAAAGTAGGCCTTAGACAGGGATGTGTGATGTCACCATGGTTGTTCAATATATTTATAGATGGGGTTGTAAGAGAAATGAATGCACGGGTGTTGGCAAGAGGTGTGGGGTTAAAAGATGAAGAATCTAACACAAAGTGGCAGTTGTTACAGTTGCTTTTTGCTGATGACACTGTGCTTTTGGGAGATTCTGAAGAGAAGTTGCAGAGGTTGGTGGATGAGTTTAGTAGGGTATGTAATTGAAGGAAATTGAAAGTGAATATAGGAAAGAGTAAGGTGATGAAGATAACAAAAAGATTAGGTGACGAAAGACTGGATATCAGATTGGAGGGAGAGAGTATGGAGGAGGTGAATGTATTCAGATATTTGGGAGTGGACATGTCAGCAGATGGGTCTATGAAGGATGAGGTGAATCATATAATTGATGAGGGTAAAAGGGTAAGTGGTGCACTTAGGAGTCTGTGGAGACAAAGAACTTTGTCCGTGGAAGCAAAGAGGGGAATGTATGTGAGTATAGTTATACCAACACTCTTATATGGGTGTGAAGCATGGGTGATGAATGCTGCAACAAGGAAAAGGCTGGAGGCAGTGGAGATGTCATGTCTGAGATCAATGTGTGGTGTGAATATAATGCACCGAATTCGTAGTGTGGAAATTAGGAGGAGGTGCGGGATTACCAAGACTATTATCCAGAGGGCTGAGGTTGTTGAGGTGGTTTGGACATGTAGAGAGGAAGGAACAAAGTAGAATGACTTCGAGAGTGTATAAATCTGTAGTGGAGAGAAGGCGGGGTAGGGGTCGGCCTAGGAGAGGTTGGAGGGAGGGGGTAAAGGAGGTTTTGTGTTCGAGGTGCTTGGATTTCCAGCAAGCATGTGTGAGCGTATTTGATAGGAGTGAATGGAGACAAATGGTTTTTAATACGTCAAGTATTAAAAACCATTTGTTGGAGTGTGAAAGGACTCAGGGAAACCGGCAGGCCGGACTTGAGTCCTGGAGATGGGAAGTACAGTGTCTGCACTCTGAAGGAGGGGTGTTAATGTTGCAGTTTTATAACTGTAGTGTAAGTATGCCTCTGGGAAGACAGTGATGGAGTGAATAATGATGAAAGTTTTTCTTTTTCGGGCCACCCTGCCTTGGTGGGAAACGGCCGTTGTGTTAATTAATAATTATTTAATACAATGCCTGCACTTTAAAGGAGGGGTCTGAGATAGTGACAGCTGGGAGGGACTTTTCTCAGCTGTTGTATCTGAGCTCCTCTGCAAAGACAGTGATTATGTATGAGTGTGGTGAAAGTGTTGAATGATGATGAAAGTATTTTCTTTTTGGGGATTTTCTTTCTTTTTGGGTCACCCTGCCTCGGTGGGAGACGGCCGACTTGTTGAAAAAAAAAAAAAAAAATATATATATATATATATATATATATATATATATATATATATATATATATATATATATATATATATATATATATATATATAATATATTCAAAAATTACAGTAAACAGGTGATATCACAATATGCAAGACAACCACTATGAAAAAATAGAGGAATTCCAGTTTATATAAATTGGATTCATTTATAATTAATAAAATTTGGGAAGAATTTAATGATAAATTGGACAAATCTTAATGCTTGGGAAGAGTTTCAGGTCCTCTTCACAGAGTCGGGAGATGTTACGCTACTTGAGGTGTGGTCTTTGTTAGTATGATGTAGTTTGAGGTGTAGTTTTGCCCTTTATAAGCCTTGTTATGTTTTGTTTTATAGTTCCTTGATAATGCGAGTACTCACGAAAGCGCTTGGAATTCCTCTATTTTTTCATAGTGTTTTTCTTTCATATTTTGATATCACCTGTTTACTGTGATCTTTTTGCATATATATATAAATATATATATATATATATATATATATATATATATATATATATATATATATATATATATATATATATATATATATTCGAAGTAAATAACTCATTGCCCTTCCTAGATGTGTTTATTATTAAGGGTAACATTGATTTTAAATTCAAAATTTACAGAAAACCTACAAATAATTGTCCCTATGTACACTATTACTCTTCACATCAAGATAGAGTTAAAGTGTCGGTTTTTTCTTCAATGTTTTTGAGAGCTTTACATAAGAACATAAGAACATAAGAATGGAGGAACACTGCAGAAGGCCTACTGGCCCATACAAGGCAGGTCCTTATCAAAACCACCACTACCTAAGAATTTATTCCCGTACTCACGACACAAATCAAACCCAGCCCCTCCCACTCATATATTTGTCCAATCTCTTTTTAAAGCCACCCAAGGTCCTAGCCTCTATCACAGTACTCGGAAGATTGTTCCACGCATCTACAACTCTGTTCGAAAACCAGTACTTGCCTATGTCCTTTCTAAATCTAAATTTATCCAATTTAAATCCGTTATTTCTGGTTCTTACTTGGTTCGATATCCTCAGTATTTTATTAATATCTCCTTTGTTTATGCCCATCATCCACTTGTACACCTCGATGATATCTCCCCTCATTCTACGCCTCTCCAGAGAGTGGAGATTCAACGCTCTAAGTCTATCTTCATACGGGAGATTTCTTATACTGTAAATCATTTTAGTCATTCTTCTTTGTATGTTCTCCAATGAATCTATATCCATCCTGTAGTAAGGAGACCAAAACTGAGCTGCATAATCCAAATGAGGTCTCACTAGTGATGTATAGAGCTGTAAAATAACTTTTGGACTTCTGTTGCTTATACTTCTTGAAATAAATCCTAGTAATCTGTTAGCCTTATTGCGCACACTTAGGCACTGTTGTCTTGGCTTTAGATTCCTGCTTACCATGACTCCCAAGTCTTTTTCACATTCTGTATGATCAAGCTCTACTTCACCTAGTTTATAAATTCGAGGGATATTTTCATTACCAAGGACTAGTACCTTACACTTGTCCACATTGAACTTCATCTGCCACTTTTGAGACCAAGACATTAATTTGTCCAAATCCTCCTGGAGTTCACTGGTATCCTCCTCAGAATGAATCATACGGCCTATTTTTGTATCATCAGCAAATTTACTCATGTCACTTGCAATTCCTTCATCAAGGTCATTTATGTAAATTATGAACAACAATGGGCCTAAAACTGATCCTTGTGGAACGCCACTAGTGACTAATCCCCATTCAGATTTGACCCCATTAATGGAAACTCTCTGCTTTCTATTGGTAAGCCATGCCTCTATCCATGCTAGAACTTTACCTCCTATACCATGAGCTGCCACCTTTCTTAAGAGTCTCTTGTGAGGTACTCTATCGAAGGCCTTACTGAAATCCAAGTAAACTATATCATATTCTTTATCACTGTCTACTGCCTCAAATGTTTTATTGAAAACGTCAGTAAATTTGTTAGGCAGGAACGACCTCTCGTGAACCCATGCTGAGATTCATTAATCAAATTATGTTCTTCAAGGTGACTTCTAATAATATCAGCTATAATTGATTCTAATAATTTGCCTACTATAGATGTGAGGCTTATTGGACGGTAATTTGATGGAATTGACTTATCCCTGATTTGAATATAGGAACTACATTAGCTATCTTCCACATCTCTGGCACAACACCAGTTAGGATGGACGTATTAAACACATTTGTTAATGGCTGACTAAGTTCCATCTTGCATTCTTTAAGTACCCTGGAAAACAACTCGTCGGGTCCCGGGGACTTATTTTGCTTCAGTTTATCTATCTGTTTGATAACCATGTCCCTCGTGACAGTAATATTAGTTAACTTGAATTCTTCAGGAACTGAATAATTGTTAATTTCTGGAATCTCATTTACGTCTTCTTGTGTAAAGACTGACAAAAATAGTCATTAAATAGAGAACACATTTCCAGTTCGTTATCCGTCAGCTGTCCATTCCCAATTTTCAGAGGTCCTACCTTTTCCCTCACCTTCGTCCTATACACTTGAAAGAACCCTTTTGGATTAGTCTTTGATTCATTAGCAACCTTAATCTCATAGTCACGTTTAGCCTTTCTAATCCCTTTTTACTTCCCTTTTCAATTGAACATATTGGTCAATAAGGTTAACATCTCCTCTTTTGATGCGCCTATAAATTCCTCTT
Organism: Cherax destructor; assembly: GCA_009830355.1. Lineage (NCBI taxonomy): Eukaryota > Metazoa > Arthropoda > Malacostraca > Decapoda > Parastacidae > Cherax > Cherax destructor. The sequence continues at coordinate 13,990 of WNWK01011130.1, read as the reverse complement.
TTCTCCCCTAATAGATGTTTTAGCCTCCTGTTAATCCATTTGGGATCGTTATTATTTGACCTAAATTCTCTCTGGGGAATAAATATACTCTGTGCACGTTGTACATTATTAAGAAAAAAATCATAAACGCAGATCCCATCGTAATCGTTAGCTAGATTACCCCAGTCGAGATTAGACAGGTGTTCTCTAAGTCCAGTATAGTCGGCAGAACGAAAATCAGGAACTTTTACCGTATTATCCCTATTCTCGTACTCCCAGGTAATATTAAAAGTAATGGATTTGTGATCACTTGCGCCAAGCTCTTCAGTGATCTCCAGATTATTTACAAGGGTTTCTTTATTTGACAAGACTAGGTCGAGCAAATTATTACCTCTGGTAGGCTCCGTCACACACTGCTTCAGAAAACAGTCCTGAACTACTTCCATAAAGTCACTGGACTCCAGATTACCGGTCAAGGAAGTCCAGTCAATTTGACTAAAATTAAAATCCCCTACTATCACTACGTTATTGTGTCTAGAAGTCCAGAGTTCATAGATGAAGAAATCTCTAAAATTTATGAAATAGCTAATGATTTAAAATACCCAAGAAACATAATTGATAAATCTTTTAAAATAGCTAGGAATACTTTTTACAATCCAAAAAGGGACAACCAACCTTATTCAACCAAAAATATGTTGGTTCTCCCTTACCATGAAAACTTGGTTGATATGCCTTCCTTTCTTAAGAATTTTAATATCAAAGTTGTATTTAAAAATCTTGATACAGTAAAAAGACTTTTGATAAAAAATTCCCCCCAAAATGCTGACGGATGTGTCTATAAGATTCCCTGTAAAATATGCGATAAAGTTTATTACGGTCAAACCGGTAAAAATCTTGAACTAAGATTAAAACAACATAAATATAGCATTAGAACTGGACAAGATTCTAATGCTTTATTTATTCATGTGAGAGATTTTAACCATCCAATTGATTTTCAAAATGCTGAGAAGGTTGTATCAAGCAAGTCCATGGTTGAGAGGAATATAATAGAATCATGTTTCATTAAAAGCAGTTTTGAAAATAATATGAATATTTCTTTTGGTTTATATAAATTGGATTCATTTATAATTAATAAAATTTGGGAAGAATTTAATGATAAATTGGACTAATCTTATTTCTTGGGAAGAGTTTCAGGTCCTTTCTTATGTTCCTCTTCACAGAGTCGTGAGATGTTACGCTACTGTGAGGTGTAGTCTTTGTTAGTGTAATGTGACTGTGAGGTGTATTCTTGCCCCTTATATAAGCCTTCTTGTCATGTTTCCTTTTATAGTTCCTTGATAATGTGAGTAGTCACGAAAGCGCTTGGAATTCCTCTATTTTTTCATAGTGGTTGTCTTGCATATATATATATGTGTGTGTGTTTTTAAATCTTACTGTAACTTGAGTGTTAACACTTGCTGTAACTTGAGTGTTAACACTTGCTGTAACTTGAGTCTTATCACTTACTGTAACTTGAGTGGTAACACTTACTGTAACTTGAGTGTTAACACTTGCTGTAACTTGAGTGTTATCACTTGTTGTAACTTGAGTGTTATGACTTGCTGTAACTTGAGTGATATCACTTGCTGTAACTTGAGTGTTAACACTTACTGTAACTTGAGTGTTAACACTTGCTCTAACTTGAGTGTTAACACTTGCTCTAACTTGAGTGTTATCACTTGCTGTAACTTGAGTCTTATCACTTACTGTAACTTGAGTGTTAACACTTGCTGTAACTTGAGTGTTATTACTTGCTGTAACTTGAGTTTTATCATTTGCTGTAACTTGAGTGTTATCACTTGTTGTAACTTGAGTGTTATCCCTTGCTGTAACTTGAGTGTTATCACTTGCTGTAACTTGAGTGTTATCATTTGTTGTAACTTGAGTGTTATCACTTGCTGTAACTTGAGTGATATCACTTGCTGTAACTTGAGTGTTATCCCTTGCTGTAACTTGAGTGTTATCACTTGTTGTAACTTGAGTGTTATCCCTTGCTGTAACTTGAGTGTTATCACTTGCTGTAACTTGAGTGTTATCCCTTGCTGTAACTTGAGTGTTATCACTTGCTGTAACTTGAGTGTTATCCCTTGCTGTAACTTGAGTGTTATCACTTGTTGTAACTTGAGTGTTATCCCTTGCTGTAACTTGAGTGTTATCCCTTGCTGTAACTTGAGTGTTATCCCTTGCTGTAACTTGAGTGTTACACTTCTGTAACTTGAGTGTTATCCTTGTGTAACTTGAGTGTTATCCTTGTGTAACTTGAGTGTTATCCTTGCTGTAACTTGAGTGTTATCACTTGCTGTAACTTGAGTGTTATCACTTGTTGTAACTTGAGTGTTATCACTTGCTGTAACTTGAGTGTTATCCCTTGCTGTAACTTGAGTGTTATCACTTGTTGTAACTTGAGTGTTATCACTTGTTGTAACTTGAGTGTTATCACTTGCTGTAACTTGAGTGTTATCACTTGCTGTAACTTGAGTGTTATCACTTGTTGTAACTTGAGTGTTATCCCTTGCTGTAACTTGAGTGTTATCACTTGTTGTAACTTGAGTGTTATCCCTTGCTGTAACTTGAGTGTTATCCCTTGCTGTAACTTGAGTGTTATCCCTTGCTGTAACTTGAGTGTTATCATTTGTTGTAACTTGAGTGATATCACTTGCTGTAACTTGAGTGTTATCACTTGCTGTAACTTGAGTGTTATCCCTTGCTGTAACTTGAGTGTTATCCCTTGCTGTAACTTGAGTGTTATCACTTACTGTAACTTGAGTGTTATCACTTACTGTAACTTGAGTGTTATCCCTTGCTGTAACTTGAGTGTTATCCCTTGCTGTAACTTGAGTGTTATCACTTACTGTAACTTGAGTGTTATCCCTTGCTGTAACTTGAGTGTTATCACTTACTGTAACTTGAGTGTTATCACTTACTGTAACTTGAGTGTTATCCCTTGCTGTAACTTGAGTGTTATCCCTTGCTGTAACTTGAGTGTTATCACTTACTGTAACTTGAGTGTTATCACTTACTGTAACTTGAGTGTTATCACTTACTGTAACTTGAGTGTTATCACTTACTGTAACTTGAGTGTTATCCCTTGCTGTAACTTGAGTGTTATCACTTACTGTAACTTGAGTGTTATCCCTTGCTGTAACTTGAGTGTTATCACTTACTGTAACTTGAGTGTTATCCCTTGCTGTAACTTGAGTGTTATCCCTTGCTGTAACTTGAGTGTTGTCACTTGGTAAAACTGATTTCGAAAGTACACTTTTTATGTATCTAATTATAATTTTTTTGCTTTAAATATAAAAAAAAATAAAACTGGACTCTATGAATTATTATTTGACCTGCTATATTTTCTCATATCATGTCTGTTTTGGAGATGCTGTATGTAATTTGTTTGTTGCAGGTGTTTGTGTTGGTTTGGCAGGTGTTTGGTGGGTGACAACTGTTTTGTGTTGGTGTGGCAGGTGTTTGTGGTGAAGGCAGAGGGCCAGCAATCAGGCTGATAGGGAGCATATATGAGGCCAGATACCCTCCACTGTAGCCCAGTTGTGAGAGGCGACTCTCACTGCTGGGGTCCGGGGTTCGATCCCAGGACAGCCAGCCAGACCCACCACATGAAACAAAAAAAAGATTCTTTTTCTTAATCCAACTTTTGTTTTTATTTCGCTCGTAACTCGAGAACGCCATAATCAGCGCCATAATCAGTGCCATAATCAGCGCCATAATCAGCGCCACAATCAGCTTCAAATTTGCATCGCTTGTGTAGGATGACGAGAGTCAAATTCTTGGAACAATGGCACCTACAATATTGTAGGTGCCATTCCTAACATCCTGGATTGGCTCGGTTAACCTGCAAAATCCTCAGTGGTTTAGCTTCAAACTTTCAAAAACGTTTCCTCCTAATTCTAATGAGTCTATTTAATGTGTAAAATGGTGATTAATTTATATTCCCATTAAATAAACTTCTGTTTACCTCTTCTGCTCTCGTTCAGTATTTAATAGCTGATGTATCTCAGTATATTATGTTCGTGTACGGGCAAAATTGTTGATGTAATATAAAACTAAAAAAAAAAAAGAAACTTGGGAATCGGAATCCTGGAGTATACCTGGAGAGGGTTTCGGGGTCAACGCCCCCGCGGCCCGGTCTGAGACCAGGCCTCGTGGTGGATCAGGGCCTGATCAACCAGGCTGTTACTTCTGGCCGCATGTAAACCGACGTACAAACCACAGCCCGGCTGATCGGGTACTGACTTTAGGTGTCTGTCCAGCCAGGGGTCTATTGGTAATCACCCTTATGTATGCTGGGAGGCAGATACAGTCTTGGGCCCCTGACATTTATTGTGTTGTCTCTTAGCATACTCATGGATCCCCTGTTTTTCATTGGGGGAATGTTGCATCTCCTGCTTTCACAGGGAGTGATTTTCGTGTGCAAGTTTGGTACTAATCCTTCTAGGATTTTCCAAGTGTATATTATCATGTATCTCTCTCGCCTGCGTTCCAGGGAATACAGATCAAGGGACTTCAATTAGAAAATAACTCTTCAGGTTGGCTTTAAATTTTCAGCAGTGGCGTGGTTTCCTGAACACAAGATTAATGTTATTATTGGCTGCCATAGGTCCAAATTTGCCAATTTTACTTAATGAACAGTGAGAGTCATTCATATTAAGTAACTGAAGAATGTTTCTTCTGATTAACTTCAAAATATTAATGATGTAAATATAAAAGGAGAGGAGCTTACATGTGCGGGTTGTGTGTGTATTGTTCCAGTCACGGTATTGTGCCTTTTTTGTTATTAATGATGTATTCTGTGCGAAGGATTTAACATTTTGGTGAAGCTGTCAATAAACTTAAAATCGATGGAATCAGATCAGCTACTGGAGAGTGCCTTTCCAGATCCCCTTCTAAGTGTTAAGCCCACTAGCGTCATACAGAGTTGTTGAACCTGAAGAGACAAGCCTTCAAATTGATGGGTTAATTGCACCACCACCATATCAGATACACCAGTGTTAATGGGAAGGAAACACGGGAGACACCGCCAGATCTACAAAACAAATCTCCAAGGAAACTGTCAGGTTGTAGCGGCGGTTCTTCCCTTCAGTGCCAAGTGGCGGGAAGGAAGTGAATAGTTAGACAGCCATGGATGTTTTTTTTTCAGTAGCTGACCTCCATATCAAGTGACCAGTGTACAATGGGAGGGAAACAGCAGAAAACACCAAATCTAACGACAAAACTCCGTGGAATCTGTCACGTTGTAGTGACCGTTTTTTCCCTCCGAGCTTTTACAAATGTGTGAAACATCAGCTGTAAGATCAGGAGCAGTCAACAACACGACGCAGCTCCGCTAAATGGGATGGACGAGGCTTTGAATGGATAACTCCAGTGATTAAAACTGTTTTATCCTGTCAGGATGGAAATAAGTTAGAAGTGTGATAGGTGAAGCCGGATAGTGAAGTTAGGAGTGAAGGGAGTTTGTGAAGTGACATAACAGGAAACCTACTAGTAACCAGTGGTGATTGCTAGAGTAGCTACTAGGTCATTGCTAGGTGACTGATAGCGATCAGTGGTTTCTTTTCTTTTTTAAAAAAAAAGGAAGGATGAATTTTTTTTTTTTGTGAATTTATAAAAAGAGTGAAGAGTGAACATGGCTGGCGTTAGAGGGATACAGGCTGCCATAATTATATTTATCTTTATTCTGCAAATCTCTGAAGAAGGAAATCAGTCATGGGGAATGGAAAAGGCGAATGGGGTAATAGTATCCTGGACAGTGAAAGCCAAACAGTTGCCATCCTACCAGAAACGTAAATGCCACTATCACCGCAAGGTATGGCAACACCGCATACCCAAACAAAAACAGTGGTGCACAGCTCTTACAGTGGCGCTATTAAGTGGTGATATAAAAACTAATCGAGGACCTCAAGCTATGGTACAGGTGCAAAACAGACAGATAAGTGACGGTGATAATGGTGGTCTAGTAGCTAGGAATGATAGCCTTAACTCTATATGTAATGCACAGATACGTCAATGTGAGACAATAGAACCATTCTTAATATCTCAGACACCACCAGACATATGTATACGCTGTACTAAGGTACGAAAGAAGAACAGTAAATATACCTTATGTAAAATGTGTAAGAGGTGTGTGCATAATGGATGTGTATGCGATTATGGTAATGGTGACAGATTTCATTTTGTTTGTAACAAATGCACTTTGGCACAGTTACCCTTTAGCAGTGATGACATTGATTTACCTAATTTTAATACAAATGACCCCTTGCCATATATTGATGATTATAATTGTTTTATGAAAACAGACCTTCACTTTATTCATGTGAACGCAAGATCACTTTTTCCAAAAATGGCAGAGATTAGGATTCTAGCTAACAGAACTAGGGCGGCAGTTATATCCATCACTGTTAAATACGCTACACAGTTGTGACTGGACAGTGATAATTTGCACGGACGTAAATGATGTCTGGGAAAAATTCAAAACAATGTTCACTGTCATCCTTGATAACATTGCACCAGTGAAAGATGTTAGATAATATGATGTTCAGAGACCAGTTGATAAAAAGATTTAAGGCAAGACAGGATATTGCAGCGCTAAATGAATTCCAAAGGGTGAGGAACAGAGTGCAGAGGCTTATAAAAGGATTAAAGTTTTTAGTTAGTTTAATATCTTTATTATGCACCCCATACCCATCCTGTGGGCGGTAGTCAAATGATTACAGAGGTACATAATTGGTCCATTGACTGGACTCCAGGCAAGGCACAATTGCTCAAAAATCGAAGTGTAAAAGAATAATTATAGAAAGCTCTGGCAATAACTAAAACAGTTGGGGTATAGCAATAAACCAGTAGATAGATCTAACATAGTACTAAATATCTATAACGAGGTATGCCACGAAACAACTGAAGTGGCACTTTGTTTTAATTCCTACTACACATCTGTCGCATCAACACTAGTAAGTAAACTACCAGCTGCATCAAATACCTTTAACACAGACTCTGATAAGTTTAAAACTAGAAAAAGTTAGTGGTATGGGTTATGGGGGGAAAACAGTGAAGTCCCAGTGTAGTAATGTTATAAATTCTAGGGGAATTAGTAATAGGCAGAATAAGGTGGATATTGGAAAGCCAGTGGCACTAGGTGACAAGGACAGTAATAGGTATAAGGGAAAAACAGAAATGAGCAGGAAGGGTAAAGAGAAAGGAGGGTCTTTAAGTGTATATTACACCAATAGTCGTAGTGCTAGGAATAAGATGGACGAGTTGAGAGTAGTTGCAAGTACAGGTAATATTGATGTTTTTGCAATAACTGAAACATGGTTTAATATGAAAAAACGGGACTTGCCTGCCGAATGTCACATTCAGGGTTTTAAATTGTTCCAAGTAGACAGAAGTATCGGGAAGGGGGGTGGGGTGGCACTCTATGTCCGTGATCATTTAAATTGTTGTATAAAAATGGGTATAAAGTCTGAATTAACACATACAGAGTCTGTCTGGATAGAATTTTCTGAGGGGCATGAAAAATTGATTTTAGGTGTGATATACCGTCCCCCAAACTTAGATAGGGACCAAGGGAGACTACTATGGGAGGAAATTGTTAAGGCCACAATGCACGATAACGTAGTTATTCTGGGTGACTTCAACTTTAGTCAAATTGATTGGAATTTTTTGACTGGGAATTTAGAATCTAACGATTTCTTAGAAGTAGTTCAAGATTGTTTTTGAAGCAGTTTGTGACAGAACCTACAAGGGAAATAATCTGCTTGACTTAGTTCTGGCAAACAAGGAAACCCTTGTTAATAATTTAGAAATTACAGAGGAACTCGGTGCAAGCGACCACAAATCAATTACCTTTGGCATTGAATGGAAGTTTCATAGTAGGAATAACTCAGTAACGGTCCCAGATTTTCGCTTAGCAGATTACAATGGACTTAGAGAACACTTATCATCTGTGGACTGGGGTAATGAAGAGAGCTATCAATATGACAGTTTTCTGAACACTATACATGCTGCCCAAAGAACATTTATCCCATATAAAGAAATTAGATCGAATAGAAATGACCCAAAATGGATGAATAATAGGCTCAAATATCTTTTAGGGCAGAAGAAAGGAATTTATAGGCGTATCAAAAGAGGTGAGGGTCATCTTACGAATCAGTATATTGACATTAAGAGGGACGTTAAAAGGGATAAGAAAAGCTAAGCGGGACTACGAAATTAAAGTTGCTAGGATTCGAAAACTAACCCAAAAGTTATTTCCAGGTGTATAGAACAAAAGTTAGAGATAAGATAGGTCCCCTTAAAAATAATTATGGGTATCTTACTGACAAAGAGAATGAAATGTGCTCTATTTTTAATAATTATTTTCTCTCGGTTTTCACTCAGGAAGACACTAATAATATCCCAAGAATTAGGTATTTTAGGGGCCTGAAGAAGATAAATTATGTAGTATCACAGTCACTAGCGAAATGGTTATCAAACAGATAGACCTTTGAAGCAAAATAAATCGCCAGGCCCTGATGAGCTTTTTTCAAGGGTTCTTAAGGAATGCAAAATTGAACTCTGTGAACCCTTAAATAACATTTTTAACCTATCTCTTCAAACAGGTGTAGTGTCTGATACGTGGAAGATGGCTAATGTAATTCCTATTTTTAAAGCAGGGGACAAGTCGTTACCATCAAATTACCGCCCAATAAGTCTAACTTCAATTGTAGGCAAATTATTAGAGTCGATTATAGCTGATAACATAAGAAGCCATCTCGATAGGCATAATTTGATTAATGATACTCAACATGGATTCACCAGGGCCGTTCCTGCCAACTAATTTATTAACTTTTTCAGTAAGGCTTTTGAGGCAGTTGATAATGATAAAGAATTCTATATTGTTTATTTGGATTTTAGTAAGGCTTTTGATAGAGTACCACATCAGAGACTGTTAAAGAAAGTGGCTGCTCATGGCATTGGGGGAAAAGTGTTGTCATGGATCGAGTCATGGCTCACCAATAGGAAGCAGAGGGTGTCATAAATGGGGTTAAATCGAGTGGGGATCTGTAACAAGTGGCGTTCCTCAGGGATCGGTTTTGGGCCCGTTGTTGTTTATAATATATATAAATGACCTTGACGAGGGAATTTCTAGTGATATGAGCAAATTCGCTGATGACACGAAGATAGGTAGGATAATCGATTCAGACGTAGATGTCAGTGAACTACAGGAGGATTTAGACAAACTCAATTCCTGGTCAGAAAAATGGCAGATGCAGTTCAATGTAGATAAATGCAAAGTTCTAAAGCTCGGGAGTGTCCATAACCCAAGCACTTATAAGTTAAATAACGTAGAACTTAGCCATACAGATTGCGAGAAGGACTTGGGGGTGATGGTAAGCAGCAACCTTAAACCAAGACAGCAATGCCTAAGCGTACGTAATAAGGCAAATAGATTACTGGGATTTATATCAAGAAGTGTTAGCAACAGAAGTCCAGAGGTTATATTACAGCTTTATACATCATTAGTAAGGCCTCACCTAGATTACGCAGCTCAGTTCTGGTCTCCATATTACAGAATGGACATAAATTCGTTAGAAAACATTCAGCGTAGAATGACTAAATTAATACATAGCATTAGAAATCTTCCTTACGAAGAAAGATTGAAGACCCTTAAATTACATTCACTTGTAAGACGTAGAATGAGGGGAGACATGATCGAGGTATACAAGTGGAAAATGGGTATTAACAAAGGGGATATAAATAAGGTCTTGAGGGTATCTCTCCAAGAGAGAACCCGCAATAATGGATTCAAGTTAGATAAGTTTAGATTTAGAAAGGATATAGGGAAGTATTGGTTTGGAAATAGGGTAGTTGATGAGTGGAACAGTCTGCCTAGTAGGGTTATTGAAGCAAGGACCTTGGGTAGTTGTAAATTTAGGTTGGATAAATTCATGAGTGAAAGGGGTTGGATTTGAATGGGAATTGCACATGAGTAAATAAAATTATCAAAGCTTATTTCTTGGGTAGTATTGAAAATTAGGTTGAACAAATATTCTGTTAGTGGGATGGAATGTGAAGGACCTGCCTAGAATGGGCCAACAGGCCTGCTGCAGTGTTCCTCCTTTCTTATGTTCTTATGTTCTTATGTTCTATACCAATAAAGGGGTAACCCCAAACAGTTGTCAACTAGTTCAAAAAGAACTAAACAGGTTAAACCCAACTAAGAGCACCGGCCCAGATAACATCCCGTCTAAGTTCCTAAAAGATGGTGCCTCTGAATTGCCAATCCTCATTGCTCACATAATAATTTTGTCCTTCACCACTAATACAGTACCAGAGAGGGCGGTGTACTCTCAAGTAGTTTAGTATCTTAATGACAACAACATTCTTCATAGTTTCCAATCAGGCTTCATGAGATTTTACTCAACCGACACCTCCCTAATTAATCTAATGGATTACATGAGAACTGAAATGTCGATAGGGAACCTCATAGGAATGGTAGAATGGTAACCTTAGACTTGCAAAAGGCCTTCGATACTGTCAACCACTTGAGGCCTGGTCACAGACATGGCCGCGGGGGCGTTGACCCCCGAAACCCTCTCCAGGTATACTCCAGATATACAATATATTATGTAAGAAACTTCAAGCTATCTGCAAAGGTTCCATAAACTGGTTTAAGTCCTATCTTAGCAACAGGAAACAAATTGTCAAAATCAACAAAACAGAATCGGAACCCCTGCAGATAGCAAGGTAGTATTCTGGGTTCCTTATTATCTCAATGTTATGTAAACGACATGCCCATCAGTGTCAAGTGCAAACTCCTACTGTATGCGGATGACAGTGCTCTGTTAGTGTCAGGTAAAGACCCACAAGATATAGCTAATGTAATAACACTGGAACTGGAGTCCTGCAGCAAATGGTTAGTAGACAACAAACTATCGTTAAACCTCGGGAAAACAGAAGCCATACTCTTGGCACGAGACATAAACTGAGAAGGGTAAATAATTTTAATGTCCGGTGTAATGGGGAACCCATCACTTCAGTTCCCTCAGTAAAATATCTGGGAATCCCCTTGACCCATGCATGTCAGGAGAACTGATAGGGAACAGTGTAGTAAAGAAAGCGAATTGCAGACTGAAGTTCCTCTACAGACAAGAGTAGTCCAATGTCATATGGACTACGCTTGCTTTTCATGGTACTCTGCCTTAACAAAAACTGAAAGATAGACTGCAAATCACCCAGAACAAATGGTAAGATTCATCCTGGACCTGGGCCCAAGAGAACATGTAGGCCAGGATGAATTACAACAATTGGTTATGCTGAATGCTGAAGACAGAGTAAAACAACTGAAATTAAATCTAGTTTATAAAATAGCTCACAGTGTCCAGATCAGATCATCATTGTTAGTGAAGATGAGGTCCAGCGTATTCTCCAATCTTGTAGGCTCTATTATTTGCTGGTTTAAGGTGAATTTGGTGCAGAGATTTAAAAGCTCGTGTGTGTGCGAGTTTTCATCTGAGCTGCCTCCTGGTGTTATCTCTGCTACCACATTATTTGCAATATTCCTCCATTTTAGGTGCCTTAGGTTGAAGTCCCCCAGTAGCAAGATGTTGGGGGCAGGAGCTGGAAGGTTTTCCAGACAGTGGTCAATTTTCAGAAGCTGTTCCTGGAATTATTGGGACGTTGCATCCAGAGACTTGTATATAACCACGATGACCAGGTTTTGATTCTCGATCTTTACTGCTAAATCATTTGAGGCATTTAGTAGTTCTGAGCATATACAGGCCAACCTTCCCCTTTTGCCTGTTCACTCTGTCACATCTGCATAGGTTGTAGCCCGGGATCCATATTTCATTGTCCAAGTGATCCTATGTTTAAGAGCATGGGAGTGGTGAATGGTATATCGAGATACGAAACTCTAAGGTTAACAGTATCTACATGTCATTAACATATGCATTCTACGAAAATACCTCATTCACATTTAATTCTGTTTACCACTGTTTTGTTTGTTTGGGTGTGCGGTGTTGCCATACCTCGCGGGTAGTGACATTTTTGTTGCCGGCAAGATGGCAACTGTGGGGCTTTCACTGTCCAGGGTGTCATTAATCCATTAGTCTTTTCCAGCCCCCATGACTGATTTCTTTCTTCAATGAATTTCAGAAGAAATATAAATATGATTATGGCAGCTCTTACCCCTGTCATCTTTTAACTTTCACTCCCTTTAACACTTCCACAACAGAATTTCTTCTTCCCTTTCTGAATAACCACGGTTCGCTAGCTTAACAAATATCCTCAGCCACTAGATTAGCAAAGATCAGATCACTAATTCATCAAATAGTCTTAGAGATGACATTTAAACTCACCTCATATTATTCACCACAGTCTGCCACTGGTGACAGCTGGCAACCTCTAACTAGCAGGTCCCCTGCTACCTGTTCCCCACGCCCCTTTCACGTCCCCACACGTCACAACCACATCAAGTGTTGTGAGACTGTGCTGGCCTTCGTCCAATGTAGATGTCTCATCTCGCTGCACATTAGTGACAAATATTCGCCATGCTTTCTGTGACGTTTCTCAATTACTTTACCCACTGGGCACGTTATAGGAGAGGCACCTTTCATTGTAGTTCGATTACTAGCGCCGAGTGCGCTAGTAATCGAGCTAAGATGAAACTCCCGTACTGAAGGTCAATCCCGTACTGTGAATCGACGCCCTGTACGGGGGTCGACCCCCAGTACGATCGACCCGATCGTACTGGAGGTCGATTCCCAGTACGGGTGGCAACATTAGGTGTTTCCTTAAGACACCTGCTGTCCATGTTCCCAATCAGTAAAATAGGTACCTGGGTGTTAGTCGACTTGTATGGGTAGCATCCTGAGACAAAATTGACCTAATTTGCCAGAAAGGCTTTGCATAACAAGCGGCTTTCTATATAGTAGTATGTTATTGATGTCAGCTAGACTGTATACCTTGTACATGTACTTGTAGAAAAAGATTACAATTATTATTTTAATCTGCTCCATTTTTCCGCTCTGCGGTTATTTCCTTAACGGTTTAGGTAGAAGCCGGTTACTGAACTCAGACAAGGGTTTGGGGGTCCCGCTCTTCAGGGACTTCGTGAGGAAGATCCACCAGGCTGCCAAATTGCCGGAAAATGCTTAAAAATAAAGGTTCTGAAGATAAGCACGTACAAACTATGCTATTTGCTCTTAAGTGTCTGCACACTGTAGGCAAGGCATAATAGTCTTACCATCTTATGAACAAGAGATTGTAATAACTCACTACAATGGATAGATTACAAAAATTTTCATGGAACATTGCTTCCATTAGGAAGCGGTTGCAACCAAGAATATTGATGTCATCTGTTTGCAGGAATGTAGACTGAAAGAAGGAGTACCTCCAACAAAGTTGTCTGGATATGCAGCTTATAACTTAAGGTCAACCAACTGTTGTGTGATGTATGTCAGAAAGAACTTGCCACATTCACTCCTTACCCTGCAGAGTCGAGTAAACATGCAGTCTCATGGTGTCAGAGTATACGCAGGCGATTTTTCATAAACATTTTTAATCTTTATGCCCCAGCAAACCAGCTTTGACCTGATGCTTTACCAGATCGCATCAATAGTGAACCTACCCTCATACTTGGAGACTTTAATGCCAGACATAAGAATATTGGTGGGTTTATAACAAACACCAATGGAACTAAACTAGTGAAATTTCTAAATGAGCATGATAATGTTCGAATTGTAGGCACTACTGAGCCCACTCATAAATATGGAGGCATACTAGATCTGTGCCTTGGATTTAATACATCATATACGATGCATGACTCTGTCATAGTTGATCACTTCCCAAGACTCACAACTGTCAATCTTGATCATATCTCAAGCAACCAAGGAGCTAAATACAGAAGGAGGAAACTTACTCTCAACCCAGAACACTTTATTAATCACTTGGATCAATGGTATAAGGATTATGAGCCCAC